>JAOTQG010126456.1:0-10206 GCA_025631175.1 Iris virginica
TTTTAATTAATAATTAAGTGAAGCGACCGACGGTATCATCCTAATTATGTCATATTCTTGTGACCCAATATTTCAATATCATTGTTTCGATTAGCAAATTGTGACGAGAGGGGTCTCTTAACAGTTTAATAATTAGAGAAAATTGTTATTTAGATTTTAGAGTGACAATAATCGGGTGGATACTCATCATCAAGCTTTGTTGATATCAATTGAAATGAGCATGAAGTGGGAAGAAATATAATGGGGAGGAGGAGGAGGACCTGGTCTCTGATCACTTGCTTCCATTAACCAAAACACAAATTTTCACCATCACAAAGTGACACATGGCAGACCCCCCCAGGTCCAATTGATATTTTTTTGTTAACCCTATCTATAACTCTGTCATCTTGACACTACCAACAACAGGGTTAATAATTAACAAATCAGCCAACCATTAAAAAAAAATAAAATTCCCTAGAGATATAATATTTGGTGATACCCTCAAAGAACCATAAGGTTTTGGTTCTTGTTCTGTTGTGTAAGACCAGACCAGATGAATTTTGATTTCACAGATGCCATATGGCATGGCATGACTAATTGGCTTAGCACATTTCGCCCTGCAACAGGAAACTTTGAAATAACCCTTTGTAGTACCGCAACACAAGCAGAGGAAGATGGCTAGGGTGCCATGCAGTTGGTGAGGTGAGTCTTCAAGCACATTGAGCACACGACATAAAAAGATGTGGTTCTCTGCACGATAATTTACCTTTTTTCTCTCCCGGAGCCGGAGGCACAATGTGGAAGGATCAAAAGTGAGAACTCGGGCATTGTGATTTTGCCAGCCCTTAGGAAAGGATGATCTAACGACAAAATTAGGAAAAAAGAAAGTAATAATATCACTATATCAGGAAGAATGTGAAAGGCACCAGAATGCTAACGTTGGTGACAAATCAGATGCACAAAAGACTGAATCTTGCAAAAGCAATCCATTCCGAACATGCTTGTGTATATAATTTTATTTAATTGAGTTGCTCTTATTTTTTTAAATTTCTCAACTTTTTTATCAATCTCAAGAAGCATGTGATGATTTTTCCCCATATTTTCTTCGAACCCGAGAACCCAATTTATAAATTTCAATCCCTTCCCTCTCCTTTCCTCCCCTCCCCTTCATTCCTTTCTTTCTCTTGCCATCTCCTTCCTTTTTCGAGAGTGAACTTTTATGGTGCATTTGTATGATCGATTTTTTGAATGATTTTATTTTAATTTTTATTCTTTGTGGAGTCTTAAATTACTTATTTGCTATTTAAAATTAAAAATAATTACATGATAGCGATAGAGAGAGAAAGAGAGGGTGATAGTTGTGATTTAATGTGATGTTTGATATGATATAAAAGTGGATGTAGATGACCTAGAGGTATGCGAAATATTAGGTAAGTGAGAGAAAATAATAGTCTTAAAACTTACTAACTAAATGTCATTTTTTATCGTTTTTCAAACTAAAGTAGCAAAAACATTATTTGTGGATTAAACTTGGGACTTTCGAAGCAAATTCAACGTTGATTAAAATCAACTACCGAGTAAAGTCATTGTGACCTTTGGATTAATGATAGAACTGTTATATGAGCGAATTTTAATTTGATATGTTAGGAGTTATATTCGGTTAAAAGAATTTATAGTTTAGTGGCTTTTTATGAAGTAAGGCTTATATATAAATTATAGATGAATTTATTTGATTCGTTATTCCAAAATTTAATTCTAAGTGAATCTAAATTCGAGTAATGCTTTACGATTGTGAGCCGAATAAGATTCAATTTTTTTTTTTTGGAAGTTCGATTAATTTGACTATTTAAGATTAATTTAAAGCCCTAAAGCAAGCCAATTTATTTGAAGCTAATTAACTTGCGGTTTTATCTTTAGCTTAATTGACTAATACACCCTCTCCCTTTCAAAAATTATACCAGGCTCAGTTGGAAGAATTGATATTTATCCAAGGGCACAGTAGTCAAAGCACGACCTATTGCATTGTCTTATCTGACAAGACAAACATCAGATTACACAGGGAAATAGATAAATAATTATTTAACATTAGATTTTCTGGAAATAGTCGGTCCCATATACATTTGGGCAACGACCTAGGGTTTGTAGAGAAAGAAAGCAGACGAACGAACGGAAAGACGAACGGCGACGGCAACGGCGACGGCGACCGCGAAGTCCTCTTTCTTTCTCTCCATTCTCCCTTTGTACCTATCCTGATCGTCTAGGTAGTTCTTTTCTCTCTCTCTCTCTCTCTCTCTCAATTGCTATATATCTGCTGTAAAAGATTTCATTTTGATTGGTAATTTATGAACAGATCTTTGATTTTGTGTGTTGATGTGTACATGTGGGCTTGGTGATTCTGTATTGGTTATGAATTTCGAAATTTGACGACATGCAATTTGATGACAAAGCTAGTAGCTAATCTTATGATCTAAAGTGGTTGAATTAGGGTTTGCGTTTTTAAAATTAGAGCTTAGATATTGCTTTGTTGGTGTTATCTTTTGGTGCATGTTGGTAGCGTCAATTTGTGTTTGTGTCTGCTTGAATTCTATGTTTGGAAAAAACACTTGGAACTGAATTTAAACTCTTGGTGCTGGGCTTGAGTTTTCAAACTTGTTTCGGTTGTTTATTTTTCGTTCGTCCGGTCTATTTTGTGTTTTTAGACCTTTTCTTTTGCAGCTATTGTACTGTTTGAAATGCTACCTGAGAAATGGAGGGCTTAGCAAGCTCAATTTGTAAAGGTTAATTAAATATAAAAACTGATGATACATACGAATTGTTGCTCTGTTTGATAGGGCCATATAAGCGCATTACTGTAATAGATGTACGTGCATTAAGTGTGGGTTTGATTGTGTGCATGTGGCTTGTTAATTTCCGTGGAATAGTTCTTTGTTTCCAAACTTCCTGCTTTGCGGAAAAATGGTTGGCAGGGAGTTGTTTCAATAGATATGATCGATGGACCTATTTACCTACCTTAGGGTAAGAAACATCTTGAACTCAAAGTTTTACAAGGTGCATTTTACGTATAGGTTTTATGTCTTTTTTGATGGGCATAGCAGTATTACTTCTAATCTCTAGTGCTTTACGCCTTTACCAAGTATGTGGCTGGGATAAACCTTCTTGGCTCAGTTGAGCGCAATTTTATTTTTCATAGAGCATGCTTTCGACTGGTGATGGGAGTTTTATTTTCTCTGAAGTTTCCTTTTCACCTAACTCTATGCTAAGCTGAACTCTTTAGTAAAATGACCACAGGCTTAAACTAGTTACCATTTATTCTGCTATCGGAGGATATAGCTTACGTATCTTTGCAGATGCATGGTAAAGTCGAGTTATGACTTTTTTGGTCAGTTTCATTTAATTTTTGGAGAAGATTTACATTAAGTTTACCGTTTCTGCAAAATTATAAATGCTGCTTGCAATTCATAGTATTTTCAGAGTGATTTTTTTTCTTCTTAAGTTGTCTAACATATTTTTATTAATATTCATGTTGAGATGAGGGGAAAAATTTGAAACATGGGGATGAACTGTCCATCAAGAGGAGAAAGAAAAGAAAACAAAAAGAAAGATAGATAAGAAATTAAGTTAAACAGCAAAAGCCACAAGAGACGTGGCAAACGAAGACTTTAACTAATGTAGCACCAATCCCTACTCAGGTTCATTAGCAGCACGGCTCTGAAAATAAGCAGAAGATTATAAGGAAGCAAGAATCTGAGTCCACTCCTTTAGAAGAGGAAATGACAAAGTCTGTCCTCGTGAAAGCCTCACATTCCTCTCCATTTTGATACACCACTAAGTGCCAAATATTCCACAATGCCACAAGAACCTCACATCCTTGTCTCCCCTGAAGCCCTCATATTTGGTACTTAAGAAACCTTCAATTAAAGATGGGGAAAACCTACTCTCTTTACGAGTGTTACACAACGCGCCCCGCAATGTGCCAAGCCCTGAGAAAAAGTAAGAAGAGATGATCATGAAATTCACTCTGCCTGCACAGATCACACACATCTTGTGGGATTAATTATTAAAATTTTGCTACCTCAAACTCAACAAATGTATTTTGAGCTGTGTTGATATATTGTAATCGTGCCAACTTTTAGAAATGGGAAGTGTAAGGAGTATGGATCTGCACAAACTTTTTAGTGATTTTATGATCTATTGCTATGTTGAAACAATATGCTGGTTACAGTAATTGTTTTTTGTACACGATTTTTCTATTAATAGCTTTAGAAGTCAGGGGGTTTAAAATAAGTAGTAGCAACACAAAGTATATGGCTTGCAATTTTAATGGTAAGAGGGGTATTAGTGAAGTGAAAGATATGTTAGATGGAGAAGAAATATCCCAAAAGCAATTATTTTGGTACCTGTGATCAATAATTAACCAAGACGGAGAGGTTGGATAGGACGTTAATCATAGGATAAAATCTGGTTGGATGAAATTGAATAGTGCATCAAGAGTGTTATGTAATCGACGTATACCGATAAAATTAATGGATTTTTTTTATAGGATAGCTGTTAGGCTCGCGCTATTGTACGGAGTGTTGGGCTATTAGGAAGGGACATGCTTAGAAGATGAATGTAGCGAAAATGCTAATGCCTAGATGGATGTGCGATAAAGCTAGTTTAAGATTTGTAATGAACAAATACGAGAAACCGTAAAAGTAGCTCCTATATTATAGAAATTAAGAGAGAATTGCCAAAGATGGTTGGACATGCACAACGTAGACCCCTTAGTGCTCAGTTAGGAAGTACGATGACATTAGTATTAATCAAGCTAGGGGTGTAAGGGTAGACCTTAGTTAACAGGGATATCGGAAATACGAAAAGACATGAAAGACTCTAGTTTGTTTGGTGACCTGGCTTTGAATTGAGTGGAATGGCGGAAAATAATTTGTGTTTGGGATTAAGGCTTTGTTGTTATTTTTGTAGTGCGGTATCTTTACTTTTTTAGGTATGTGTCAGTTGTTGTTTGCTTCTTCTCATGTTGGATGAGCTATTTATTTATTACTCACTCCACTCCAAAATAAGTATCCATTATTCCTTTTTGTGGTGGTCCAAAATAAGCATCCACTATGAAAACTTTCTTTTTTACGGGTAAAAGAAGTAACAGTGACCGCCGATTTTTCGGGGACCCACAAACAAACTGTATCTTGATACATTTTGCAAATTCAAATGCTATCCTAAAACTATGTGCCAATTTGAACCGAAATAAATAAGAGCATTTATATCGGAACGGAGGGAGTACTATTTAAAACTGGTATTGAGTTTAAAGGAGGAACGCATGTTAGAAGATATGTTATGGTTTAAATACTACACCCCTCATCCCACAATGTCTATTTTTTTCCAACAAATTTGTCCCAAAAATGAGTATCTATATTCTAGTAAAGCCTCTAAAATGCACCTTTGCTACCTATCGTATTTCATTGGTAGCAATAAAGGGTATTGCATGCACATATACTGTTATTGCTTTTTTGTCAACTTCTTTAATTTATGAAATACTAAAAAATGGACAGTCATTTTGGGATGAGTAAGGAGTACTACTTTTTATTTTTGCATGAGAACAGGGAAATCGGTTTTATCCATTTTCGAGATTGCTGCTCTTATTGGCAGTCACAAACTTTGATATGTTTAATTTTCGTTAAACAACTTCATTTGTATGATAAACTACTTGTACAGAGAACATGTGAATGTCAAGTGAAAATGCAACAAGTACTGATTATCGAGCTGCAACTCATGTTTTTCAATTATATCCATTGTGAGATTATATAGACATACCTAAAAAGTAAATTAGGTTATATCGTCATGCTTTTAGATGAGGTTAGTTGTTAGTGGCGTTAAGAGTGAAGATAAACACCGGCATTGAGAGTCAACATGGCCCGGACATAAATGATCAACATGGACACCAGTTGTTTGGCTTTGGAGCCTTTAAGAGAGTCAGTTCTGGGCAGTCACTAAACATCTGGTTAAGTAGTTAACATAAAAATTTCTTTGCATCGGAGACTCAAGACATGAGCTGTCACATTTGTCATTTCTATGTGTTACTATTTTTTAGTTCACAATCCAAGATAAAAAATACCAACCATTAAATTTTCTTCTCAATTTGCAAATGATGGCAGCAGGAAGAAGTTATGTGTATACCTCTTTTGGTGTCTAGATTTGTGTGCTTAAAAATTTAAAAATCATTAATATTTGCAAGTTAGGGATCTGGGTTATATATGCATTCACTCGTATCTTTTTTGGTTCTATAAGTGGTAGTAGGGGGTGCCAGTTTCCCATTGTGCATCTGGTACATTCGCTCTATCTTTGGAAATATGTTGATAAATATGCGTTTACAAGCTGACGGATTAAGCAATAATGAGAGCTTACAGATTCATGAGTTTTTTTGGGATAAAACTAGAATTTATCAGCAGGAATAGGATGTACAAAAATGGAGAAAAGGGATATTCAATATCTTCCTATATTCTGATTTCCTTTTACCAATTCTTTTGAGACCTAAATTAGGCATTTTTTCTATTGGCACGTTCTGCCAGCTATTCTTTTTGGCAACACTTTGGTCTTGTTGGAAGGAAGATAAATGTGGCAATCACTCGGATTTAAACCATTCAATCCAGGAAAAGGAAAAGAGTACTTTGCATCTAGGTGCTGGGAGAATTAATGAAGGATCCAGGATATTTTGATCTGTTAGCAGTTTTCTTTTCATTACTTGTTATTACACTTGAGATTCCAAAATATTCTATTCTTGTGGTAGTGCCTGATATTTCACCAAAGCCAAGTTTGGTGTTGAAGTATGGTGCTAGAAAGGAGGGTAGAAAGGAGGGTAGAAAGGAGGGATTTGAGGGTTCAGTTTTTCTTTCACTCGAAAATGGAAAATAGGATAAACCTGAGCTCAATGTTCCAATTACTCCCTCGAATTTGTTAATCAGCTATGTTATCATTGCCTGATCAAAGGCTTTAGTACTATTGAAAATGAAATATAGGAAAATCTGAGCCCAATAATCAGCTATGTTATCCATTACCTGATCAGACTTGCTTGCCAAACTATGCTTCCAACAGATTTACTCATAGATAACTGCATCTTATGAATTTTTCTCCTCTTATTCTTGTATCTATTATGATAGCAAAATGCTGACTAAACTGTACCATAAACTTTAACTATAGGTATCTCAACGATACAGAGTTTGCTACAATAAAATGACTGTTTTAAATGTGGGCTAACACATTATTTCAAGCTATGAACTAGGAACAAATATTTGACCGTTTTAGTTCTTGTTAGCAGTTGAAAATGCTTTTCTGCAGTAGATAATTGTAGACAAGGGGATGCTTGTTGAACTTGATGATTTGTTTTGTGCCTAGTCAAGAGATTTACTGGAGAATGTTTAGTACGATACTACTGAAGCCTGTAGTTGATTGTTCAAAATATGTTGGTGTATTTGGATGGTGGGTTTTTGGCGTGTGGTTTATGAACTTTTTGGTTTTTAGATTTTTTTTTGGAGTTTTGTACTGTTCCGTCCATTATTATTTTCTTCCCAAAATACCCTCATGGGACATGAAGCTTACCCAAAATACCCTCATGGGACATGAAGCTTACCCAAAATACCCTAGTAAAATTTGGAAGTACCCATACGGGCCCTTCCCCCAATACCATCACTATTCATCCCCTCACGTGCCTATACACCCCCCTACACTTCCCATATAATCCAAATCCACATTCAATCTAATTACTCCTTTTGCTTCTATCCCTTCTCATTATCTGCACTTACCATAGTACCCTTGTTTGATTCACATCAAATTTGAGCTGATTAACTCCACAAACTACTTTGAGAGGTTCCATGGTTACAGCCACTCACTCGAGGAGTTGTTTCCCATAGTTGATGAAGTCACATTTGAACTTTGATGGTACCTTTTAGTGGTTGCTTAGTACTTTTTTCTGTTTTATTTGTTCTTCTTTCAGATATAGTCAAGTTTTGTACTGTAATCATTGGATTCGATCTTTAAAATCGCAGGCAAATTGTGACAAACGAACAGGAGAGTGAGAAGTAGTAAAATTTCAGTGCTAGCAAGGTAAAACGAAATCTTAAATGGGAAGATATGATTCTTGAAGATAGACTTAAAGCAAAGAAAACCTCAATATCTAACAAAGGGAGGAGACCAATCACTAAGGGAGCTGCATTTTCACCAAAAATATTGATGACATTAATGGAGTGTGGGGAGAGAAAAAAGAAGGGAAGAGGGATAGAGAAAAGTGATATGAGTCAGATCAGTGAGGGGGGGGGGAGAGATTTTGAATAAAAGCTGTATGGGTATTAGGGATGTGGGTATAGGGATAGTGGTAAAATAGTAGGTTTAGAGAGAGAAAAGTGTAAATCCGTGTTTTGAAAAACCTACCTAGTTAATACGAAATGTGATTGTAGCTTGTAACCTTAGTTATCAAAGGTGTGAGAGGCAACCGTCTGAGCAAGTTCAGGCGAGGTCGAGGTTTGGATTTTGGTATTTTACGGCCAGTTCTGGCCTATTTTAAAATAGATCCAGCTTTTCGAACTATTCCGGCGAGATCTGATCAGATCTGGTCTCTAAATAATAAATTGCACCAGATCCATGGGGAATGGTGTTGAAGGTGCCGGAATAAGGTAGCTGGCTTTGGATATTCTGCCAGAATATGCTGCCGGGAGTATGCTTGCTTATTCTGCTTCGCTTCTCGCCTTGCATTTCAGCCGCCTCAGGCACCTTTCGCCTCACGCTCACTTTTTGCCTTCGATAACTATGCTTGTAATCTGGATCCTCCATATTTGGCCATATACCTGTGTTGACACAACGTGGTACTGGTACGGATCCTGCGTCGGATTCGGCAGATGGAGGGTGGATATGACTAGATCTAGGGTTGGTGACGAAGAGAGCGTAGCATGAACAGAAAAGAGCGATGCAGGTGAGATAAACATGAGGGTGAGAAAGAGGAGAGTTGTAAAGGAGGGAAATAACGGAGACGATGGACTCTCCTTAGAGGAGGAGTTGCCGTAGAAAGAAGTTCTGGCAGGTCGCTGCACTGGGTACGAACTTGGAAGGGACCATTGCTGTATGTGGTGGTGGAGGATTTGGTGAATGAATTTAGGCAACATAAGGTCGGAGAATAGTTAGTTTCACCGATAATCCCGCTATTTATTTTTCTTATAATGTCCTTATACTTTTTAATATTTACACTCTAACACTATGCTTTCAAAATCTTCTTGCTTCGACCAATCAACTCTCTATCTTTTCAATATTTACACTCTTAACAGTATTAAAATGCGAGTATATAATTAGATCATCTATAAAATGCTGATTGATTACTTTTTCGCCGCATCCAAGAATCCAGCAATTAGAAAAATGCTGCACCCGATTCGCGTAGCCGCACCCTCACCACCCGATCCTTTCGGCTGTACGCGGGTAACATAGGTGGGAAGGTGGAGCAAACCTTGTCATTTGAAGCCTTCTGGGAAGTTTAATCTGGGATATGTATTTTATTAGGAGTAGCTATATGATGGGGTCAAACATAAGTTATCAGGTGGTCATGAACTATAGGCTCTTTGCTGATTGATGGTGCATCCACTTTAGTGGACATAAATCCTTGAGACACATCAGTGTGCGTGGTTATTGTGATTTGAAGTCACTCACTACGGTTGGCTACTTTTTAATTGCAGTTTTCTGTGTCCCCTTATGTGGGAATATCGCCTACACCAGAGTTCTTTCTTGCCGGCTGTGAGGCATGACTTCTACTTTAACTTGTGAATTGAAAGCGACCGACTTCTTGTAGGCTGTCTCGTGACTTTTGCTGTTGGTAAGTAGATTGGCTTCTGAGCTATGATGCTGAGATGGACACGGTCATATATTTGGTCGGAAATGATTGGCACTGGTAGAACGGGCTAATCATTGGTATTTCTTGAGTGATGGTTTTGATATACCACTTTGCTAGCTGGACGCGGAAGTTACTTTAGGCTACTGTGATCAGTTATCCTGAATGCTGAAGTCCACTTTTATTGTTGAGAAGTGTTTGAAGGGATATTTTAGAGAAGTTCAGTCCTTGGTGCGAAAAAGGTGAAGGTCGTATTTGTCATAGAAATTTGGAGATGTGAGTAAATTCCTTTATATGTTTTAGTTGGATATTTTGTTGGTTTCTGGTTTACTTTACATTTATACTTTACTTTACACTCTTTTTTCTTT
>JAOTQG010126467.1:0-10205 GCA_025631175.1 Iris virginica
AGAGAGAGAGAGAGAGAGAGAGAGAGAGAGAGAGAGAGAGAGAGAGAGAGAGAGAGAGAGAGAGAGAGAGAGACTCGCACACACATGCACACTCACTTCTCTTATTTAATTAATAATTACCAAATTCATCATCAAGGTATAAGCTGATTCTGTGCTTTCTTTTCGCTTCCCTACACCTTTTTTTTGTAATGGAAGACTTATGGAGTAATATCTTTGGCTTTGAATGAATATCTGTTTCGCAGAAAATGTGTAAATTATAATATGGTAGTTTATATTTATTTATTTAAATACATGGGAATTTAAAGTTATGCAAATCATTTGGACTTGAGTGACACTTGTTTTAGGAACATAATTAGAGTATAAGTAGTGCCTTGCATCAAAATTCTTGTCTTTTGTGGTTAATGGCAAAATATTTCTTCTGTTTTAACTTGTGAAGATGTTTCTGTCAGATTGGAAAAGATGGGGAGATTGAGCGGTTATCACTTGAAGCTACAGAGCTTCATAAATCCAAGCGACAGGTAATGGAATTGTTGGAACACAAGGATTCAGAAATTAATGAGAAGAATGCGAGCATCAAGAGCTATCTCGACAAGATTGTTACCTTGACTGATAGTGCTGCTGTGAGAGAGTCACGCTTTAGTGAGTTGGAGGCTGAGGTGGCACGCACCCGAGCTTCCTTTGCCCGTCTTTCTCAAGAGAAAGAAATTGTCGAGAGGCACAATGTTTGGCTGAATGAGGAATTAACTGCCAAAGTGAACAGCCTAATGGAGCTGCGGAAAGTTCACAACGAAATGGAGGCAGATTTGTCTTTAAAGCTTGCGGATCTTGAAAGAATGTATAAGGAAAATTCCAACTCTTTGAAGTGGAAGAATGATGCAGTAAGGGAGCTGGAGTTGAAGCTTAGTTCTTTACAGGCGGAGTTATGCTCATCCAGGGATGCAGCTGCGGCTACTGAAGAGAGATTTTCGGCTGAAGTTTTGACTATAACGAAGCTGGTTGAACTGTACAAGGAGAGTTCAGAAGAGTGGTCTAAGAAAGCAGGAGAGCTTGAGGGTGTTATCAAGGCCTTGGAAACGCACTCTAGTCAACTTGAGAATGATTACAAAGAGCGTTTGGAGAAGGAAATATCTGCGAAAAAAGAGTTTGAAAGAGAAGCATCAGAGTTAAAGGCGAAACTTGAAAAGTGTGAAGTGGAGTTGGAGCAAACTAGAAACTCGAACGAGGTTAATCTTCTTAGCCTGAGCAGTTTTAATGCAAAGGCATGGGAGGACCCAGTTGGTGCCAGTGATATGGATGAGAACAATCGACAGCTTGTCCCTAGTATTCCAGTCGGTATTTCAGGAACAGCGTTAGCTGTTTCACTTCTTCGGGATGGTTGGAGTCTGGCAAAAATGTACACAAAATACCATGAAGCTGTCGATGCTATGCGACATGAGCAGTTAGGACGGAAGCAGTCCCAAGCAATATTGGAACGAGTTCTATACGAAATAGAGGAGAAAGCTGGTGTCATTATGGACGAGAGAGCGGAATATGAAAGAATGACTGAGGCTTACTCTGCGGTGAACCAAAAATTGCAGCATTCACTTTCTGAACAGGCTGCGCTCGAGAGAACCTTCCAGGAGTTGAATGCTGATTTGAGAAGGCAGGAAAGAAATTACGCTGTAGCTCAGAAGGAGATCATTGACCTTCAGAAACAGGTGACAGTTTATGTGCCTTTATCTGGTCCGTGATCTATATTCTGTAATATTTTAATTCTATTATGATCCTTATTTTTTATCCCGAAAAAAAACAGGTGACAGTTTTGCTGAAGGAATGCCGTGATATACAACTTCGTTGTGGAGCTGTTGGTTCTAATTATGGTGATAGTGGCTCGACTCTTCCTGTTATTCAGTTGAATGCTGAGTCCGATGCAGATGATATTGTTTCTGAACGGCTGTTGACCTTCAAAGATATAAATGGATTAGTTGAGCAGAATGTCCAGCTTCGAAGTTTAGTTCGCAGCCTTTCCCAGCAGATTGATAATAGAGAAGCAGAGTTGAAGGATGTCTTTGAGAAGGAGCTTCAGAAGCATTCTAATGAAGCAGCGTCTAAAGTTGATGCTGTATTGGCTAGAGCTGAAGAGCAAGGGCGCATGATTGAATCGCTTCATACCTCGGTTGCGATGTACAAGAAACTATATGAAGAAGAGCATAAACTACGTTCTTCTTTTCCATGTTCTCAAGATATGGCTCCACAAGAGGGAAGAAGGGATATAATGCTTCTGCTTGAAGGTTCACAAGACGCTGCAAAGAAAGCACAAGAGCAGGTATCCGAACGTGTGAAATTTCTTGAAGAAGAAGCGGCCAAGTTGAGGACCGAGACTATTGCTTTACGTTCACAGCGTGACAAGCTGGCTCTAGAAGCAAATTTCGCCCAAGAGAAACTTGATAGATTTATGAAAGAGTTTGAACATCAGAGGGCAGAAGCTAATGGCGTCGCAGCAAGGAATGTTGAGTTCTCACAGTTAATAATTGACTACCAACGGAAGCTGCGTGAAGGTTCTGAGTCTTTGCATGCTGCTGAGGACCTTTCTCGCAAGTTAACAATGGAGGTCTCTGTTTTGAAACATGAGAAAGAGATGTTGTTAAATTCTGAAAAGAGAGCTTCTGAGGAAGTGCGTAGTTTGTCGGAGAGGGTTTATCGGCTGCAGGCTACTCTGAACACTATTCAGAGTGCTGAGGAAGTTCGTGAGGAGGCCAGAAGTGTGCAGGGGAGAAAACAAGATGACTATGTTAAACAAATTGAAAGAGAATGGGCTGAGGCTAAGAAAGAACTTCAAGAAGAGCGCAAAAATGTTCGGACTCTCACACAGGAGCGGGACAGCACTATGAAAGGTGCCATGCGCCAAATTGAGGAAATGGGACAAAAACTTGCTAATGCCTTGCATGCCTTATCTGAGGCTGATGCCAGGGCAGCCATTGCCGAGGCTCGCTATTCTGATTTGGAGAAAGCAAAAAATTCAGGAATCAAGGTTTCAGAGAAGGATGATGAAGGTCTACCTTCCTCATCAACTAGTGATGTCATGACTGAGCTGCGTGCTGCCAAGGAAGATGTAGTGAAATTTATGGAGGAAGCACAAGTTAACAAGGATCATATGTTACAGTACAAAAGCATAGCTCAGGTGAATGAAGCAGCATTGAAACAGATGGAAGTTTCTCATGAGAACTTCAAAGTAGAGGCAGATAAGGTTAAGCAATCTCTTGAAGCTGAAGTTCTATCACTCAAGGAGCGGGTTCATGAGCTTGAGAGTGAGTGTAGTCGGAAGACAAGTGAAGCAACATCTGCAGCTGCTGGGCGAGAGGAGGTCATTGCTTCTTCATTATCAGAGATTTCTAGTTTGAGGGATGAATGCTCTGTAAAAGTGTCAAGGATTGCGGTTTTGGAATCACAAATGTCTGCTATGAAGGATGATTTGGAGAAAGAGCATCAAAGGTGGCGTACTGCTCAAGACAATTATGAGAGACAGGTTATACTGCAGTCGGAGACAATTCAAGAGCTGACAAAAACATCACAAGCTTTGGCTTCATTACAGGATGAAGCATCCGAGCTCCGCAGATTGGCAGACACCCTCAGTATTGAAAACAGAGAACTGAAGGCCAAATGGGAAACTGAGAAATTTCTGCTAGAAGAATCGAGAAATGAAGCAGAAAGGAAGTTCAATGAAATTGATGAACAAAACAAGATACTGCACAGTCGGCTTGAGGCTTTGCACATTAAGTTTGCTGAGAAGGATCGTGTCTCTAGTGGAATACCCTCTGGATGTGTTGCTCAAGATTTACCAGATGATGCTGGACTACAAAATGTTGTCAGTTACCTCCGACGGTCAAAGGAAATTGCAGAAACTGAGATTTCTCTTTTAAAGCAAGAAAAGCTTCGGTTGCAATCACAGCTTGAGAGCGCTCTAAAGGCAGCAGAGACAGCCGAAGGATCACTTCGTGCTGAACGAGCAAGTTCGAGGTCAATGTCATTCACAGAGGAGGAGTTTAAGGCATTGCAACTTCAGCTCAGGGAAATGAACCTGCTTCGTGAAAGTAACATACAACTTCGAGAGGAGAACAGACACAACTTTGAGGAATGCCAGAAGCTACGTCAATCTGCGCAGGAGGCAAGGGCTGTAATTGAGAATTTAGAGATGGCACTTGGCCATCGACAAACTGAGGTGGAAGCCTGCAAGCGAGATGTTGAGATGCAAAAGGCAGGTCAAGAACACCTTGAAAAGAGGATTGCCGAGTTACTTGAGAGGAGCAAGGGTATTAATCCAGAAGATTACAATCATATGAGAGAAGATGTTCAGAAGATGCAGGTAAATTTGAGAGACAAGGATGGCCAGTTGGAAGAAATTAAGAAACTTGTCTCTGAGAAACAGGATGTAATATCAAGGTTGGAGCAGGACCTTGCAAGGAGCAGAGTGGAATTAAATGAGAGGGAATCCAAAATAACTGATGTCATGGGAGCTGAGGCCTCACTAAAACGAGAGGTCGAAAGGCATCGAAAGCTGATTTCTCAGCTAAAGAGGAAATCTGATACCCTGTTGAAGGAAAAGGAGGAGTTGATCAAGGGAAATCATGCTCTTTCCAAAGAGCTAGCAGACTCAAATCAAGGCAAAAAGAATGTTGGGGATGCTGTAGGTGAACAGGCAACAAGGGAGAGAGAGAAGGAGAAAGATACCAGGATACAGATTCTGGAGAAAACAGTGGAAAGGCTAAGGGACGGCTTGAAGAAGGAAAAGGATGAAGTCAACAAAGAGAAGATAAACACACTGGAGAAAACGGTGGAGACTCTAACAGACAACTTCAGGAGGGAAAAGGAGGAATGTACCAGAGAGAAACAAATGCGCGTAAGACGAGAGAATATTGTCAAAAGTTCTTATCAGTCTGTAATTCAGGAGAAGTCAAAGTTGGAACAGGCTATGAAGGCCCTTTCGGATGAAGTTGAGATGCTTAAGAATGGAGGTCAGTCTGAGGGCACATCTGTGGTTCAACTCCCTTCTACTGGTCTTGTCGATGACCTTGCTGCTTCATATTTTCTGGCTGTAGACAATTTTGAAAGGGTTGCACTACAAGCTTCCAGTGAGGTTGGAGCTACTATTCCTGCAGATATGCATTTGGTTGCTGTTTCTCCATCTGTAGCAGCTACCCCAGAAGAGATGGTTCATTCACTGCCTCTGGTGACTCCAGTGATCCCTGCGGCTAATTTAACTGGAGACAGAGGGAAGAAATTAGATTTGCCAAAACAAAATGTTGAAACTCGTAAAGTTGGAAGGAGGTTGGTTCGTCCTCGTATTGTGAAGCCTGAAGAACCTAAGGGGGATACAGAAATGATGGAAACAGAGGGGTCAGATGGTGGTGCAAAAGTTGTAGCATCCCGTGATAATAAAGAATCTCAAGCCGACGTCATTCGACCTTCTGAAACATCTATCCGCAAACGCCAATCTGCTTTATCCTCTTCAAGTCAACAAGGAGAGTCGCCTGTTCCTCGGGAAAGCAGCTCTTCTGATGTGGCTGCACCTGTCCCGAAGAAGTCCAGGGTCTCGGAATTGCCACAGGATGGTCCTGAAGTACAACCGACATCTGTGCATTTGGAAGTTCCCGAAATTTTACCATCCATCACTGAAGAATCTCTTGGCCAGACTGGAGAAGGAACCACAGATTTGAAGGAGGAGGTTGAGACTGGTGAGGAGCATCCTGGCGATCCAATGTTGTTGCAGAATAACATAAGTGATATTGGTGAAGAAAATTTGGGCAGGATAGATGAAGCTGTGGTTTCTGATGATCAGCCAGCAATCACCGAGTCCGAGCAAGACATGATGCAGCAGCCAACCCCTGAATCTGAAAGTGAGCGTGAAGAGGGAGAGCTAGACCCTGATGTTACTGCAGATCCCAAAGATGGCACATTCGTTAGCTGCCAAGAAAATGAGGAAGCTCAACCTGATGACTTTTTTGTAAGTTCACCTTCACCTGGACTCTTTGATGAAGCTGCAATAATGGACGCTCAAGGGGAGATGGAGATTGGTTCTCCGCAAGTGGTTCAGGATGATGGTGATGGCGATGGCGATGGCGATGTTAATGGGGATAGTGAGGAGGATGCTGACGGTGATGATGATAAGAATGATGAAGGTGATATTGCAAATGAAGATATTACACCTGAGGGTTTGTCAGATAAGCTGACTACAGATGGCAACGACAGCAGTCTAACAATGGCAGATACAGCAGAAGTAAAGCAGGCTGTTGAGGCAGTGGAGACATACCAGGTTCCTGAAGGAGCAGCTGCTTCTGCCGACATGCTTCCCAGTGGTGACCGAACAACCTTGACCTCCTCATCCTCTGCTCCTGCTGAGGGGGTTCCTAGTCCTGAGAGAAAAACCTCAACCAGCTTTACTGCTGCTGCTGTGGTTGCTCCTGCTGGTGAGAGAAAAACCTCAGCTGCTGTTGAAAGCCCTGCTGCAGATACAACAGAGATAAAGCCTGTGGATTCAGTTGGCTCAAGCTCAACTACTATCAATTTGAATGAGAGAGCAAAGCAAAGAGCTCTGTTGAGGGTGCAGGGGCCAAACCCAACCCCTCCTGTAGTTAGGGGCCGAGGAAGAGCAGTACCCCGGGGACGCGGTGGTCGTGGTGGTCGTGGTAGCCGTGGCGGACAAGCATCTGGTTTCCAAGGTTAATATGATCTCTGATATTGGTTTTTCTTACAAGAGTTGAGTTGTCATGTAGACGGGTGTACAATCTATAACTATCAATAACCATAGTTGAAGTGAACATGTTCGGAATTATATAATGCTCTATTCACTTGATGGAATTCCACAGTTTGATTATTTCCTTGCTCTTCTATATGATAACGTTATGATACATGTATAATTTTGAAAAGCGGACTCTATGAATGTGTTGAGAAAGTATTCCAGTAAAGAGTAATGTGGTTGTAACACTTCACGCAAATCTTTTTTTGCTGTATGAAAAATGGTTTGATTACTATAGGAATCATACAGGTATTTTCTATTTATTCAATTGTGGCACGCCCGCCTTAAACTGCGTTGAAGCTGCACTGAATCATCCTCAGGCACAGCCTCTTCCCAAGCCCCTGTAAACTTGTACAAGTCCTGAGAGACACTCTATCGGAGTCTCTTTTTCTCAAGCTTTTGTGGGTCCTCAAAAAATGCTCGTAGATGCTTCTTGTCCTCACTGTATCTCTGCACATGCATGTTTAGGACTAGTGCTTCATTTTGTTTACTGAATATGTAGTTATGGTTTAGTTACTATGTATACTGTTCCCTGTATGAAATTGATCCTTTGTTCGTTGTCAGGAAAATGACCGAGATGCAAACAATTGTGGTCATCTAGTACCATATTTCAGAAGTTCCTGTCAGAGATGGTTTTGCTTCTCTTAATTTTCAGGTATTTTTGTTTTTTGCTCAGTATTCATAGGCTTGACTCTATTGTTTGCGCTGTTGTTGATAGGTTAATTTGTACTTGTTGCCTCGTAGGAATTATTTATTTAAAGTTTTTTCTGGATTAGTATCCTTTTGTCTATGAATTTTAGGAGTTCTTTTTCATAATGTGTGACGTTACCTATAAGGTCATTTAACTCAATTTATGGGCATGCAAATAGTCCCGCAGTAGACATCTATGGTCAGGGCTCCATGTAGTCTGAATTGAGTCAAGTTTTGACATTAGGGGAGCTGGAACTTGTGTCTCGGTTCCTCTAAGTGTTAGTACAGAACCAGTAGCACGGCTTAGACAAACCGAGCTTTCTGTTCCATGGTTTTTGGATGGATACTGACAACTAGAAAGGAGATGGTGAAATCTGGTGTCAAATAATATGAGAGGGATGTCTCATTCTAGGGAGTTACAATTATTATTATTGGACAATGCATACTTCTCGTTCGGTTTAATGAAAATAGCTCTGATCATTTCTCCTTCTTTAGTTAGTTTCAGATGGGTTAACTTCCTTCTGTTCCTGGTTACCTTTCATACTAAAGCATTCTCTATTGCTCTATCAACTGAAAAATCAGTCTCTTTATCATTGTTTGACAATATTTATGATGACGATTGGAATTTGGAAGTAACAGTTCTGCTTCCAGACTGTTTGGATATGCCATGTGACGTACAACAAATTTGTTTACAAGAATTTTGTTTTCAATTCTGATTTATGGTGTAGTTTTGAGTGCAGAAAATCATTTGGCGCATCTCCTTGATTTTAAAAATTGACAAGTGACCTCCGTTTTGGAAGCATTATGGTGTACAGGACATCCCCACATATGTGTTCGGTAAGAGTTCCAGTTGATTTTTTCAGTTTACTAATATTTTCTGTAATATATATAGTAAAATATATATATATATATTTGTGTGTGTGTGTGTGTGTGTGTGTGTGTGTGTGTATATATATATGTAGCTGATCATGTGCGAACCGTGCGAACATGTTGTATAATTGATTTTTGCTGAATGTTAGTGATACGCGTTGTAGCTTGTAATATAAAGATCCAACACAAGAAAATAATAGTAAGATCCAACACATATCAACTATGAGACGATAAAAATATGCTAAGATTCAACAAAAATCAACTAAGATGCAACAAGTTTGCGTGAAAAAGTGGTTTGTAGCGGAACAAGTCCTCTCTCTCTCTCCCCCTATATATAAATATATATATTGGGACTTATTCCCCTGAGAACCTAAGAATCTTTCTCAGCCGTTAGATCTATAATCCCGTAATTTATTAGATCTGCAAAGCCCGTACCCCTAATCCATCAGATCTGGAAACCTCCCACTCTCAACCCCCTCCCCCCGCTGTCCATTTGAAGCCCGTTTTGAGTAATCCGTCACAATTGAATATGCTTAATTATGCTTATTTGGTTAAACAGAGTCAATGATTTCAGTTAAAACTTAAGTAATTCTTCTTTTAGTTTTTTGATTTTGGGTTTTTGAATTATTGAAAGGGAGGGAGGGATGAATGATTGGAATTTTGATTTTTTGATAGTGGTGGTTTGATGTTCTAACGATTGGAAAAGAGAGGTTATTATCAATTTAAATTTTTTTAGCGATTAAATTCCTTTTTTTTTTTTGGGATTACTATATTTTTGGTTAATCTATTAGTGATTCATCAAATGAAAAACACTGATTCATCAAATTATACATTAATCCATCAACCGATAATACTGATCTATCAAAATAAATAAAAAAATGTAAAAGTAACACGGAAATACAACATTAATCTATTCAATTTTAACATTAATTCATCAAAAGTATGAGTGATCCATAAAATTTTAACGCTGATCCATCAAAAAAAACAATGATCCATCAAAAAAATATTGATCCATCAAATTTGAACACTAATTCATTAAATTTTATCGTTGATCCATCAAATTTTACACTTTTTATCAAATTTTACTTTTTATCAAATTTAACATTGATCCATGAAAATTTAACACTAATCCATCAAAAATTTAACAAAAAATGACGAAAATAGCCTTTATCCTTACTAAAATAACATTTTTTGCCACCGTCACTCTATTTAATCTCACCATCTAATTTTTCTAGATCTAAAGGTCAAGATTGGTTCTTAGGTTCTCATTTTATTTGTGGTTCTCATTTGAATAGCTACCTATATATATTTATATATATTTAAACAAGAAGCCGTTCAAATGTGGACCATTCAACCATATTGATATATCAAATTGATTTTGATGAATCATCGCCGGATATCAATTGTGATCCATCAAGATCAATTATGATCCATCAAATAAGTCTGTTCATTGATTCATCAATTTGTTCATTTTTTCATCACGTTTTTCATTGAATACGCAGGTACATAGAATATTTAGAGTTCAAAGTTGAATAAGTGCCTATTTAAATATAGTGTTAATCGCATTTTTGGCCATAAAGTTTTCGTGAGTTCGCAAAACGAGCCCCCAGGTCTGGCCACTGATGTTTCATTTTTGTTGCGAAATAATTCGTCAAAATCTTAAGAAAATGGTCTCACGTGCAAAACACGTGAATTTTTCAAGGGCTTTCTCGTCTTTTTCCACACAAATTAAATTCGGGGTAAAAATTGAAAATTTTCAAAATAAATCATACACTTACAAGGGGGTTAAGTGCAATTGCCCCAAAAAAAGAATAAAACAAAGAACATCACCCCCCCCCCCTCCAAAATCCTCCCGTCTCTCCCTATCCCACCC
>JAOTQG010126478.1:0-10204 GCA_025631175.1 Iris virginica
GCCAACCATCCCGCTATTGAAGATGAATAGCAGCAGACCCCTCATCCGCTCCGCTATCCCGGGATAGCGCCGCTATTGACTACTTTGTAGGTAACAAGATATATTTATCGCAAGAAGATCTAAGAAGAATTCAAAAAGGTGTACACATTGATGCTTTGAAGCCAGCAGAACTCTTAGGCTGTGTTCTCCAGGTAGGTTTTCACATTTTTTTTTTGTTTTCACGTTATTCTTCACTACCTAAGTTTTCAAAACCAACAACTAAAATTTTATCTTACATAACCTACTATTTTATCACTACCCCTATATTCCTATATTCACTATTTTATTTCTCTCTACCTTTTTCATTTCCCAATACAACTTTTTTCTCTCCCCTCTCCTCCTTTTTCTCTTCCCAATACAAGCTTTCTCTCTCTTCTCTTTCTTTTTCTGTTCCTAATGCAACTTTTCTCTCACAGGGGTATTTTAGGTATTCCAAAAATATATAGGGCCTATTTGGACGAAACATTTGTGTGCTTTTCGAAAAAAAAAAATATTGCAGTCTTATTCTTGCACTATGTTTTATCCCAAAACAACATACACATAACCAACTATTTTACCATATCCCTATGATCCTATAATTCATTATGTTATTTCTTTCTCCTTTTCCTCAACTTTTCTCTCTCCTCTCTCCTCCTTTTTCTCTTCCCAATACAACTTTCCTCTCTCCTCTTTCTTTTTGTCTTCCCAATAAACTTTTCTCTCACAGCGGTATTTTAGGTATTCCAAAAATATATAGGGCCTATTTGGATGGCACATTTATGTGCTTTTCGAAGAAAAAAAATTGCAAACTTGTTCTTGCACTATGTCTTATCCCAAAACAACATGCACATAATCAACTATTTTACCATATCCCTATCATCCTATATTCATTACTGTATTCTTTTCTCCTCCTTTTCCTCAACTTTTCTCTCCTTTCTCCTCCCTTTTCTCTTCCTAATACAACTTTTCTCTCTCCTCTCTCCTCTCTCCTCTCTCCTCTCTCCTCTTTTCTTTCTCTTCCCAATACTTTCTCTCATAAGGGTATTTTAGGTATTCCAAAAAATATATAAACACTATCAAAAACCAACAACTTTTTCAAAAACCAAAATTTTAAAAAATCACACACACGCACAAAAACAACTGTCCAAACGCACCCTTAACATTTCTTACATCGAGCTCTAGATTTGGTTGTTGGGGGAGAAACCACTGATATAATGATATTGTAAAGCCTACATTGATACTAGGAAACCGTCTATATATTCGGATCTTAAGCTTTTAGCTTGGGCTAAATGGCATGCATCAGTTTCACGTGCAATTGAACCAAAAGATTTTAGTTTTTCAGTGGTTCAGAACCTGTGTTAATAGCATACTTCTAAGATCTATAAGCAGATTAATAAGGCTTTCAAAACCCGTGTTTATAGCATACTTCTAAGATCTATAAGCAGATTAATAAAGCTTTCTGAATGCTGATGACAGTTAAACTAGTCTTAAAAAGACTCCAAAACCACCCACATAGAAACCCATGAATCCAGTCATCCACTAAAAAAAAAGCTCACTGCAAGTGACAGGTGGACGCTTTTGCACAGTTCATGTACTTGATTGTTGACATTATTAAATGAGTGCCTGGCCAACATGACGTATACTGGTGGCAGAAATATAAGGAAGATGTAATGTTTTTAGCATTGTCGTCTTAGGGTCAGTACCTGTCATAAGTAATGCTACACTAGCGGGAAATTGGTACTTCAAGTGCATAAAAAATGCATGTTTGAGTGAATATTAGTATTACCTTTAACTTGTAGTTGTGCGGTTCAGACAACTTCATACATTTTTTGGCACTCAATGTTCATCTTCTAATGCTAGCATTTTAGTCTCGTTAATTGCTGAGGGATCTTATGCATGTGAGCTGAACGCCGATTATTTCAAAAACACCGACAGCGCCTACACTGGCCCCCTCCCATCCTTTTTTTTTTTTTTTTGGATAAAAACCCTCCCATCCTATTTTTGATAAGCAAAACTACCACTGGCACCAGAAGGACACTAGTTAAAATAGGTTCCTCATCGACCAATCAGTCCAACATCTCAGCTCATTTCTGTGCCTCAAGATCCAGTTTTAGTGTTTTGAACTCTGCCGAATTGGCACTAGTTAAAACTGCCGAATGCCTCAAGATCCAGTTTTGGTGGTGGAATGGACTAATATTATCTCAACGCAGAACTTTTAATGATGGATGTTTCCGACAGATAATCCAATGATAACCAATTAGTGCTAGAACAAGTAGCTAGAGAGTGTCTGGCTAAACTAACCAACCGATAACAGCTTTCAAATTTATACTCCAGAGAGACCACCTTGAATTGCCACCAAATACTGATGCACCAGGTCCTCAAATATAAGTGGAGATTACCTTCCGCATGGATATTACATTGCAAGTAACAGTAACAATCTAACCAGATCTGCAGAAACTTATCTATGCCTCGGTGGATCTTCTATATCCAAAAGAGTGCATTTTTATGGAGTTACAAGAACTTGAAGAAATGCTAGATAGCCCCAATATCTTTCGTTTCTTTTTCATTTGAGAGTTACTATTCAACTCGCTTTTTCTTCGATTCCTCTATCTCAGACATCATAACCACAGATACAAGTTATAACCCAGGATTCTCTTCTACTGAACGATGGCCTTTGGTAATACTGTGTTATACATTCATGAAAAGTACAAAGGTAACATTAAATTGCAGAATGGTAAGCATCGCTCCTCCAAAGATCTTGTGCGTATGGCCAAATAAGATAACTACAGATACAAGTTATAACCCATGATTCCCTTCTACTGAAGCTAAATGATGGCCTTTAATAATACTGTGTTATATGTTCATGAAAAGTACAGAGGTAACATTAAATTGCAGAATGACACTACGCCCATCGCTCCTCCGAAGATCTTGTGTACATGGCCAAATAAGATAGCATGAGCGCTAAAGCTTAGTTCTCATACTCTCGCATAACCATGTGTTGCAGAAGTTGCAGATTACATATTTTAAAATTACCATTCGGTTAAACAATGTATATTGTTGGATGGCTAACTTACTGCATTTTGCTTGGGGTACTGTAACTGTTATTTAAAGAAGCAGATGAGTTATAAGATGTCACATGTCATTGGACTGTGAACCACTAGTAATCTGTAATATTGGACTTGTAACTTTTTTTCCCTTCTTGCTGATACTGAAGGCCTTGCACAAACAATGAAATAGCACATGAAAGTGGAGGTTGCCATTAACATTGTTACTCTCTAACACTGTTGCCATTGTAAATCGGTTTCATGGAACTCGAAATTGTTGAATCCCTTGTTCAATTATACTTTCCAGTTAAACTTTGTAATATTGGATATCCAACATTAATTGCCTTGTCTCTTTTGGGTGAAACAGATTGACACTGAACATGGACCTGAAAATCATGAGGTACTCTGTAATATTGGTCCATTTTGGATTCTTTTAAGGTTTTTTTTATAGGAGAAAGATGTTATAATCCTTAATGAGATACTGCATTATTGTATCTATTTCAAGCACAAGAATGGATCCAATGTCATGGAAATCCAGAAGCACGGATCTGGTTTAAGATTAATGGCTGATAACAATTTATTAAGGTCCAGCTGCCCTGCCCATTTATCAGATGCATGTCCGTGAGATGCCGTATGGTCACAGGCACTTCAAGTCAATTGACAAATCAGTGTCAAGGACATGACTAGAGGCAAGAGATTTTCCGTCATCAACTGCAAGCTTATAACTACAAATGAAGCTTAGTACTCATCATTTGTCCTGAAACTACAGCTGATCTCACATGCAAACACAAAAAGCTCAAATAGAACACCTACAATATAATCCAACCGTATGGCGTAAATATACAAAAACGCATCTACAAGGATTGTTTACGTCAAACTCTTCCCCAATCACTGACAACCAAAGGTCATTTCTTATCCTCATTGCATATACTCAGCTCCATGAGTATAATTCGGCCCACAACCATAACCATATAGAACAAATGTCTAGCCATATTACTTGGATGGTTTGCTAAATTCTTAGTACTCAAACCACTAGAGCAACAATGAGCTTGATTAAAAGAAAAAAAATTTGTAGGGGTTTTTGTGCATTAACAGGTTACATGTAATTCTCGGTTACTTGATTTTCATATTTTCCTCCGTATCACTCAAGTTGATATGTTGTATGGCTCTAGAGATAAGTGAAGTTATAAAGATGAGAAGATGAATGGTAATTTTGCATTGCAAGTCTGTGGAAAAGTGTGGTGTTCGCTGCATATGAATTCTGACGATTACATCGGTGAATACAGTAATTTATTGTTTCACTGATGGTTGATATTAAAGGAATTACAGTATGTCAACATCTGAAGAGTACATAAGCAGAAATTTTGGCGCCTAGTAACTTGTTTAAATGCATCAAGATGCGGGGATACCTTTCTTTAGTATTTGCAGGGTATTTAATCTCAAAATGCAGTAGCCTGTAACCAAATGTACTTTTTATTTACTTATATCTCATTTGTCCTTTTAAGTCCAGTTGGATAAGGGACATAGTCTTAGTCTGTTAGTTAAACACGATGCACACACGAGTATAGGTCATGCATCAATAGGGCACCCTTTATATGTGGTTATCTCTGTTTCGAATGAGTTAATCCCAGGGCATCACTCATCGGAAGGTGACATTCTTGTTCGAAAGCCTTAAATGATCTCATGAGATTATGTTTATTGGATTATGTTATGTTCCATCAAGTCTAAGTCTTAGTCTTAACTGCAGTAGCTTTCATATAAGTCAAAATACATGTACCAAAATGCTGGCAACATAAGGAAAACAGACAAAGGTGCGCAAAACTAACCGCCTTCGCAAACTCAATTCTAAGCGGATTGCCCGCAACAGTAAAACCTTGAAGTTCTCTGGTTGCAGCAAATGCCGCATCTTCGTATTTGAAATTTATGAAAGCATAGCTACGACCAGGTTGGAAAGCAACACTCTCAAGTTCGCCGAACCGTAAAAAATGGTTGGCAAGCATACTCTCAGATAAATTGTGTGATAGATTTCCAACCCAGAGATGTCTTGATGGGGGTGCACTGCTTCGACCATGATGACTCTTCTCCTCATATCTTGGTGGGTACTCCCTCCGTGGCCTGTCCTTCCCACCTCTTCCACTCTGCAAAGACAACACTCTAACAGTCATGCATAGACAACATTTAGATACTTGTACACAGGACCGCAAGAGAAAAAAGAGATATTGCACCAAATCCAAAAGATATCCCACGATATTATTGAGCCCCTCCATTTAAGAAGGCATAATTTTAAGTGTTGTGTGCTATTGAAACAAAGAATCTTGATTGAAACTCAAAAGTATGTTAAACACTCAAAGCACATAAGCGCAAGTTTTCAAGGCCAAGGGTCAGGCGCACATCTGATGAATGAAGGTGCACACTTAATGAAGTTCTAAAAAGTAGATAAAACTGTAGGAAAAAGATATAAACAGATTACAAACTCCAAAAACTGAAAGAGAAGCAATAAGTCTATTCATCCAACCATGGAAGCCCATCTTCTAAATTTTAAGCGCAATCTCACACTCCAGGAGCCACGTCAAATAACATAAATTTTTAAAACATCTGCATTTTAGAGGCTGTCTATACTCTCATGTTACCATTTATGAAGTGGCTACTTGAAACTTACCCCATCCTTTAGCTTATTTAGATATGACCTCAATATGATCAAGTGCACAAGCATATTTTGATAAGAAAAAAGAGGTATTCAAACAACGAACATCAAAAACACATTGTAAAATGATGCATCGAGCAAGAAGTCTGGCACACTAGGGATGCACCAAACAGGTGGATCTAAGACTAGTCCAGTAAGACACTGGAGGTCAACATCGATGAACAATCATCCTAGACAATTTCACAGTGCCACCACCAAATGTGTGGCACCTCGTAACTAGTGTCGAACACTCGGTTACAAAACAAAGAGAAACTGTTAACGCATTGAAATTTTCTACACAGATGCTTAACCCTAATTCCTCACCCCCTCTGTCTGTGGATTTCTTTTTATTGCATTCGAATCTCCATAAGTTTCAGACAGAAACTGAATAGGTAAATGCTTGCAAATTGGTAGAGAAAAATGTGCTGATTATAACATAACAACATCATATAACCTCGATAACTACACTCACCTGCACGCATACGATATCAATAAATACACACACATAGCCCTAAAGGCACAGCGGAATCGAAGAATTAGAAGTGAGAGACAAACTAACCATAATCAGCGGAACCGGATTTTCCAAAAAGCACTGGCAATCAAATCTTCCGCAGAATCTAGTAGAAAAAACAGCTCCGCTACAAACCCGCTATAGATACACGCAGGAGTTAGATGAGCACGAAATTGCAGAGAATTGATTTACAATCGCGACGAAGAGTGATCGCCGACAGAGGGAGTGAAGAATTAGGGTTAATTTAGGGTTTGGGGAATTATTAGAGTATCTCAACAGGAGACAGCAGTATCTCCGCCCATTGCTGGATTACGCTACGGGAGCGGCAGGCAGGGTTTTATTGCTTCTTGTCTATGTTATTCCTGTGAGATAGCATGCAGGTGAAAATTTCTCTTTCTACTTGGATTTTCTTCTTTTCTTTAAATATAGAAATACTCCGACTCCCCGGAGGCAGACAGAAGAGGTAAATTGTTCAAAACCCCCTTAATTTTTCATGCCAGTTCATTTGGGTCCAATATATTTTAGGGGTGTCAATCGAATTGAGCTGCTCGCGAGCTCACGAATTGACTCGAGTTTGGATCGATTCAATTTCGAAAATTTTTGAGTTCGATCCGAGTTCGAGATCGATTCGATATCGATCCATTTAATTCTGCTATCAAGCTTACGAGTCAACTCACGAGTTAGCATAAATCAATATATTTTTATTTTATTATATATACGTATATTTTTAATAATAAATAATATATTATTATATATGTATGATTCAAGTTATTGATCCATTCGAGTTTGAGTTCAAAATACTCGAACTCGAATTCTAGTTCAAAATACTCGAACTCGTATTCAAGTTCAAAATCAAAAATTTCTTATCGAGTCGAGTTTGAGACGAGACTAGTACATTTGATAATTTTTGAGTAAAATTATCAAATTCGAACTCGATTTGATAATTTTACTTTTTATTTTTTTTTATGTAATCAAAAAATTAAGATTAATAAAATTAAAAATTAAAAAATCATAACCAAATATGATCATTATCTTGTAAAGATCATGAATATGATATCTTTAATTTTTTATTTTTTATTTTTTATTTTTTATTTTTTATTTTTTATTTTTTATTTTTTATTTTTTATTTTGCTATGGATCACACAATTTTTTCTCTATCTCTCTCCTATTTTTTTCAATTTACATATCAAATATCGCAAGAATATCGCACGACCGCGATTTCGTGCGATATTTGATATATAAATTGAAAAAAAAAAATAGGAGAGAGATAAAGAGGAAATGATGGAATCCATAGCAAAATCAAAAATATCATATTCATTATCTGAACCTAAAAGTTGTTTGGAATTTGAATTGGCAATTTAATCATCATATTAGTTTCATGTACTCTTTGAATAAAGAAAACTAAAAAGAGTGTAAAATGAAATTAAATTTCTTGTGAATTTTGATTGATCAAAAAATGTATCTCTCCTCATTCAATTAAGAGACATATTTGGGGGCAGAGGGTATACGAAATTACACATGTATTGAAGATATTAAAAAGTATTGGCGACTTAGCGAGCTCTAAAGTGTTTGAGAGTCAGATCAGAACCATCAAGAGACAAGTACTTAGTTAGATATTGAGAGTCTAGCTCTGTATCTCGAGACCATACTCAAGCCCTCGCAGAGGACATAGCATATGTATTCTTACTTAGCGAGATAAGGGAGAGCAATCCTCCCTCGCGTGACCAATATTAGTGCCCGCAAGGCAGGTCTATTCCTCGTAAGACCAAGTAATGGTCGCCTAGCAAGCAGAGTACCTTGGAGACCTTAGAGACCTCGCGGAGCTCAGTTTTACACTTACAGAGATTCAGAGGTGAAACCTCCCCGCCGCGAGGATAACTCCATTCCTCGACACATGCGAGCAATATTGCTCGAGAGTTCGTGTCCTGCAAGGAGAATCTCCTCCATTTATGACAGGATATCCTCAGTAGATCGTTTCCATATATAACTCTGATTGAGTTACCTTATATGGATCGGATTAGAATCTTTGTCATATATGGATTCCAAGTAATTTTGGAAGGCAGTCGGGACTCCTTCTCAAACAAAGATTAGGAGTCCTCAAATCCTATAAATAGAGCCCTATCCCTGTAGGCAAAGGTACGCACTCTATTGCCCTCAAACCTCCTGTGAATTCTCTTGTTTTCTTCAGACTTGAGTCTTACTCTCACGTCGGAGCTGTTTTGGCAGGGAAAACCCTTGCCCTTAGTGACGGTGTTTGTTTTGCAGGTCCTATAGCTGCCAAAATCTCAGTCATTTCCGTGCTCGACAAGGTTGTCGAAAAAAACATGCACATCATGTATGAAGCTCAAATTTGAGCCACTAAAGCTTCACTTCAACTCGTAAATGTTTAAACTTGAGTTGTTCGTGAACAACTCAAAGTCAAACTCAACTCATTAAGTCTAATCTCAATCCACTAATGTTTGAATCAGAATCGTTTGGTTAAAACTCGAACCAATTTTGAATTGATTCGACCACAGGTTGTTCACTGACAAGTAAAACTTAAATTTGAGTCGTGTTTAAACGCATCAACTAAAGCTCAAATCCGAATAACTAAACTTGATTTGGCAAGGAAAGTAACGCTTAGCTTATAATACCCACCAAAATTTGGGGTGGGAAAGGGAATACTTAATCAACTAAAGCTCAAACTTTGGTAAAGATCATTCATGCTGCTTAACCAAAGTACGTATACATAAATCAATAATCATGTCGTATATGAATTCAAAACAACTAAACAGGCAAATGACTTCAACTATGTACAAATACTTATGGAATATTGATGTATACAAAGCTCACATCTTCAATATACTAGGCAAATAGTACTTCAACATAATGTGAGATACCAGACAATTCTATATATAACGACCAATCTCTCAACTTAACATCCTCCACCATCACCACCATCACACTCTCCATACACACGCACAAAATCAATTAACTACATTTACCATGAAAAAAGATAGTACAAGTGTAGTAGTATTTTAACAGAAGCTCCTGCACCAAAACCTGCAGAACAACAAGCTTCGAGGCAGTCGCCATCGCAACCCGCCACACAACCCTCCGCGATTCCATCACACCCACCAGTACCAGTGGCGAACTTATTCAGGGGCTCAAGGGGGCACGTGCCCCCACTGAATTTTTTTTTACCGCATATACATCGTGTAATTAAATTAGGTTTCTCCCATTCTCCTTCTCTTTTCCCCTTCAGCGCTTCTCCTCGACTCTTCTCCCGTCCATCTCTTCTTCGGCGATTTTCCAAGTAAAGGTATGTCTCAACTCTCAACTCCTTTTTCTCTCTCACTCAATCACTTTAATTTTTCTCCTTTTTCCTCTGGCAACAAACCACAATCCCTAATTTGCAGGAACGAAATTAGGGCAAAGAAGTGAAGAACCATTTGGGGCTTTCTAGCTGACTTGTACTTGCAGTACATGAAGCAGATTAGCGACTTCTTGGATACTCCAATAGGCAGAAGTTGTGATGTGAGTAATTACTTAATTGTATATTTTATTTTAGTAACAACTTCTTTTATGTATTTGATTTGTCCAGTTCATGGCTTAATCAAAGCTTCTAGCACTTCTATATTGTTCGATGTTGTTGTTGTTCCTGTCTTAGACCGACTTGTATATATTTTTTGGAATCTATTTGATGACCCATCTGATTGTTTTGCTGGATGACGTTAGTTTCACGTTACTAAAATTTATACTAGTTCAAGTAATCAAGGCCATGTTGTTTGCTCGTGATTTTACTGAGATTGAAGCTTTATATATATATATATATATTTATATAGGAAGGTGCTCAAATGAGAACCAATCCTATATAGGAACTATAGGAACCAATCTTAGTCATTAGATTAGAAAAAATTAACAGCTGAGATTAAATTAAGTGTGAACACAATTTATTGAACAATAAGG
>JAOTQG010126489.1:0-10204 GCA_025631175.1 Iris virginica
TATAATAAGTAATGAATATATGACTAATCAAATGAACAATAGTGATATATAAAATGAACATACCGTTGGCATTGTTTCCGCAAATTAAGGAAACCGTTCCATAAATTTCGCAAATTAAGAGGGATTCACGCGCCTAAATAAGGAGTGTAATTAACTTCCTTAATGGGCGCTCCTTATATTAAGCGCACAGGCGCTTAATATAATTTGCCGATGCACCTTGACCTTGTTTGGGTTAAATGTACAAGTATAAAAGTAACTCATGGGCTGTGTAGTTGCCCGAGTAACACCAAGGCTGTTCTATCTGATGTTACTTTATGCCATTGAATATGTCACCTTAATGCAGAAAACTAAACAAGGGATTTCATAACCAGTGGAGGAGCAAAGGAACTAGCACAGATATCACTCGAGTCCAACAGGGAAGATATTCGGAACTTGGCGAAAAAAGGCAGTGAAATTGAATCGAACACTTCAAGCTGAAGTGCATGCCGTATGAATTAACAAGATCCACCTCTTGTGAATTTTGCAGGATTCATTTATCAAGCAGACCTTCGGAGTTGAGATTGTTTCCCATGGAAACCTCCACCATCTTTCAATTTTGAAATATCCATTCGGGTGCCATTTGGTTAGATCATACCCACTTTTTCAAGAATTTTGCAGAGCAGTCACCTGAGGAGCCCGGAAGATGGCTGCCATTTCTGCCTGTATACTGCTGGCTGCTTGCTTTTGTTGACTTGCATCCCGTTGCAATACATTAAGGTTGTGTTCTCTTCTCTCTCATTAGTCTCTTACTTTTACTATAATCATTATAAAAACACAAAAACCAAATCAATAAATCACTCATCCAAACACACTCTAAAATTTCAACTTTCATATCTCCCTGTCCAAGCTTGTCCATTCCTTGCTAAATTTTTATCAATTTTTCCAATTCAATTTTTCATGAATATAGTGATTTAAGTTGTAATTTATATATCGAAACGCCTTGAAATAAAAATTTGTTAAATTCACCATAAAAAATTTAAATTTATGTTTACAAAGTTTAGAATATATAATTAATATATATTTGACATCAAAAAGCAATACAAACTTATTTTTAAAGATTTTTTCATAAATAATATAATTAAATTTGTTCAAAATAATTGATGTTTTAAACACTTTTGCTACACTTTTCCTAAATTGCTCTCTTATCTTAATTCAAGACTAAGAACACTTACGTCTTAAAAGTTAATAAGAGAAAAATTTGAAGAGACTTAAGAGGGCAAAAATAGAAAATTAGGAGATACTTAATGCACTCATTTATTATTGAAATCAAACCTTAAACATCAACTATTGTGAAACGGAGAGAGTACTTGTGAACTATGGGGATGATGTATAATCAATCAAAGTAATTGTGAACTAGTGGATCCCATTATGTACAATAGCATAAGAAGTGGAGGAAATGGAAACCCCCCACCATTACACCTACCACCACCCAAGAGAAGGTGGCGGCGGCACCACCACCACCAATGCTGCAATCGAAGAATTCTTATTAAGCATCTTTGATGCTCAGTAATACTTCAATGAACCCCATGATTCTCCCAACCAAGAACAACAAACCAATGCAGCTCCAAAACCTTCTTCCTATACCTCTCCCTCCACCACCACCATGACCCTCCGTTCATCGATCCTCCCTTCCACATCGACTATCCTCATCGGCCTCATCCTCCGCCGCATACGGTCACGGTATAGTACTAAAGGTTGCCGGGATAGCGGTGGCAGCAGAATTGGTTGTTTTTCCTTTCCGACATCTTCTTCTGAAGCCAGCTGGAATAGTCAAACTGGACTACTGGCCAATCCACCGGGCTCGGTTCCGGTGCAACTAAGAAATTTTAATAACAATAGTGACGAACGAAAGAGAGGTTCTTCCTCCTCCTGGTTTTTCCGGCTGAGATGCCCTTGCACCGGCAAAAAATCACTTCCCATTGAAGGTAGTGAACAGCCGGCTTCGGCCGTGGGAAATGTCTACACATATCCAAAGAGGCAAAATCAAAAGATTGAAGTGAAAAAATTTCAATTTTATGTCGAACAACTGCAACTCCTAAGGAAATTGCAGCTCCGATTCCTCGCTTTTTGGGAGCGGTTAATCATAATCCTGTGCTGCCTAATATGATGCAACACCGTCAACAACGCTTGTCTGGGTCAGGAAATGCCTTCACTGATGCGAATTCAGTAGCTTTCTTGTTTCTGATTTTGAACCAAACGTTCCCTACGATGGCACCACCTAAGATGGAAGTCTTGAGGAGAGCACTACCGCCGCTCTTTTCTGCCAACGATCCGCCAGCCTCGAGAATCACCGGAGGGTTTTCAATCGCAAGCCAATTTAGTTTCGAGCAATTCATTGTCATTTTTAGACACAGTGTTGCGGGTGCCGGCGCGCTGGTGTCACAGGCGCTGCTAGGGCTTGTGATTTTGCCTTTGAATTGGAAACGAGAGAATCCATATTACCATTGAAGATTGTTAAAACAAGAAGATGGTAGATTTATCAACAAAACCGGGAGTAGCAAGGGTAGCATAGCCTATTCCAACCCAGACCAAGGGACGAGCAAGGCACGAGAAATTTAACCAATTCGTATGAAACTAACAACCTCAAGGCAATCCAGTGCAAATTCCTTCCTTAATTACTACTGCTATATACAGGAGGGCCAACAACCAAGGAGTGATGTCCAGTGAATTAATTTTCATCTTTATCATTTCTTAGCTTAGAATAGAGGGAATCGTCCCTGTTAGCTTCAATTAGGAGTAGCAGTAATTAGTATTCTTCATTTCCCTTAGTTGTAATTCAGTTTAGCCATTAATGGAGGTTTGATCTGCAGGAGTTTAACCAAATTCGATTTCATTGTGCTTTATATTTTGCTTGATTCACTGTTGCATCCGTGACAGTGGTATCAGAGCGAACATTCCTCGGATGAAGAAGATGGCTGAAGAAAACAAATTAAGGTATTATTACTCTTCTTCAATGTTTCTGTCAAGTTCTTACTTTGCACAATCTGTTACATCTCCACCACCATCTCCATTTTATTAGCCACCACCACAACCTCAATTTTATCAGCCACCACCACCACCTCCATTTTATCAGCCACCACCACCACCTCCATTTTGTCAATACAATCCAAACCAATATCCTTCTCATCTACCGCCTAATACCCAACCTGCACACTATACACAACTGCCCTTCACTTTACAACACACCTTGGCTCAGATCCAAATTCCTCCGCACAAGACTTAGAACCAATTTATGCAGAACAACCACTATACACCACAACAAAACACCAACCAAACACCTCAATATTACCCTCAACAAACTCCAGGCCAGCCACCACCCTTACACCATGATCCCTTCCGGCCACCACTAAATCTGTACCAGCAACAAATGCATATGGGGCATGACCCTTATCAACATCAATACCCTTACCATCAGTCTCCACCTTTGTATCATGCCAACAACAGTCAATTCTCACCCTGCTTGACATATAATTTTGCATAAGTTCCATCGCACACGTCATTTCAATCCCAGCAACAACGTGAAGAGAAACCCTATGGCAACGTGAAAGCTTCTGTTTAAAAAGATTTAGGTCAGAAAGTCAAATATGAGCTCAAAGGAGAATTTCAAAATTCTGCACTCCAAGTGCTCGACGCATTTACTGAATGTAGAAACACATACATTGAAATGAACGTTTCCCATTTCGAATGTGATGATCAAGTTTGGAAGAATGGTTGCAGGGCAAATGAAGGAAAGCAAATTGAATTAAGATACTCAAAGGTCTTACATACCAACTGTTCACAAGAAGAAGGGAGAGAGAAATGTATTAAAGAGTTTGTGGAGGAGAAGCTTGAAGGAAACTATAGACTTGGGCATGAACCTATGAATGAGGATCAACCTTATAAATTACCAGCAGTGAGGAGGATCGAAATGTTGCATGTGAGGCCAATTTGGAAAATAAAATGAGGAAGAATTATGGGAGTTCAATCAAATTGCTTGATGGTGACCGTCACAGGGTTTCTCTAAAATCAGATTATGTTGATATTGCATTGGGTCTGTTTATATTGGTTGGTTCAGTCTCTAGCATTAGACTGGATTCATTGATAAAATTGGTTGTCGACTTATTGGAGAGTTATTCATCTATGAAAGGTCAAGCAATAAGAGATCGCTTTTTGTGTTGCTCGTTTGGGTATGGAGATCTTATACGATCAGGAAGGTTGACAAAAGAGGACATATATGATAAAAACTCTCAACTAATCAAGGAGTTCACATGTTCTCTTATTTCATTAACATCAAAGAAATGCTACTTGCAAGAACTCGTCGTGGTTATTTTGGAAATGGTTGAGAAGTTACCTGTTGAGGTTGTGTTGAATCATGTTATTGAAGCTCCTGGGCTGCACGAGTGGTTTGAAAAATGCTTTGGAGATGGTAATCCTGATGCGCTGCTTTTAGCTCTCAAGTTGCGAAGAAAACTGACTGTGGATAACAAGTTTGGAAAGCTTCTACCTTATCTATTTAATCATGGCATGATTTTTTCTGATATTCTCTTAGCTAAAAGTGCACAACATTTTATCAAAGAATTATTGGACTGGGTTGAGCATGATGATGCTAAAAGAGTTGCTATTATTGTGGCTGTGCAAAAGCACACCAAAGGAAAATTTGATTGCACTACATGGATAAAAAATGTTAAAGATTTGATGGCAGGTTTTAAAACGAATTCCGAATTTATGTTGTCTATTGAGAACTTAATGAATATGTTTCTGAACGAGGGCCTTGTTTCAGAGGAACCTTCATATCAAAGTCAAATGACGGATGACAATTCAGAGATGGGTTCAATTAAGGACAAAGGTTTTGGAACTCAGAGTTTGTGAAAAGTTGGGTTGTAGATTCTCTTCCCGATGTCCTAAAGCATATAAAGTTAGATGCGGATGCAAAATTTCGGGTTCAAAAAGAGAGCATGAAGTTGCTAGCTGTTTAAGGTCTATTATGTTCTTCTCTTGGAACTGAATTGACATCGTTTGAATTGTTGAAAAAGTTTAGATGGCATAAGGCAGCCACCTCAAGTGCTATGGCATAATGTGTATTGAACAGTTGCAATTGTTGCTGGCAAATGCTCAGAATGGAGAGAGCCCCCACCTTCTGGCTAGCGGCCTAGAGGCAAATGATCTAGGTTCTTATTTTATGAGGTTTCTTAGTACATTGTGCAACATTCCTTCAGTTTCTCTATTTAGGCCATTGAGCAGTGAGGATGAGAAGACCATTCTTGTCTTTGATCCTGGTGGTGGAACATTGGGTCCTTAAAGGAAGGCTATCTCCTTGATCGGTGATGCTGAGGTGCTTATGGTGTTTGATAAGGAAGACAAATTCTGTCATATCAAAGTATAGCCTTGAGGACAAAGCTATTTTAAGGGGTATGGTTTGTCACAGGCGCTGCTAGGGCTTGTGATTTTGCCTTTGAATTGGAAACGAGAGAAGCCATATTACCATTGAAGATTGTTAAAACAAGAAGAAGGTAGATTTGTCAATAAACCAGGAGTAGCAAGGGTAGCATAGCCTATTCCAACCCAGACCAAGGCACGAGAAATCTAACCAAATCGTATGAAACTAACAACCTCAAGGCAATCCAGCTCAAATTCCTTCCTTACTACTGCTATGTACGGGAGGGCCAACAACCAAGGAGTGATGTCTAGTGAATTAATTGTCATTTTTATCATTTCTTAGCTTAGAATAGAGGGAATCGTCCTTGTTAGCTTCAATTAGGAGTAGCAGTAATTAGAATTCTTCATTTCCCTTGGTTGTAATTTAGTTTAGCCAAATTTGGTTTCATTGTGCTTTGTATTTTGCTTGATTCACTATTGCATCCGTGACAATTGGTGGCAGGGGTATTCCGTTTCTTGGAAGCCCACCAAAGCCACCAGGGATGATGATGCTTTAACTGATGCAAGCTCGGATTTGTTTGAAATACTTTATTTGTTTCATTTTAAATGTTTTCCCTCGTAACATATTATCGTCATGGACGTCTAAAATAAAACGGAGGATGTACACTCCCTCTGTCACGGTCCCAAAACGCAGAACAATACTTAGGTTCATTTTGAAGTGAAGGGAGCAGTACACAATCTATGTTACACCACTGCCTACTATCACGGTCGACTCTTTCGTAGTTTAAATCATCCATCGTGGACGAAAGCATGTTTGAATTAATCAACTTAAGAATATATAAAGCAAAACTACGGTAAAACGTTAGCCCAATCCTCAAACAAAAATAAGAAGGTTAGTGTGATCTTCCAACTTTTCAAGGCAAACGTTTAACTCACAGCAACTTAGAAACAAGTCCAAAATCGTCTTAACACACTTTGCCAAATTAAACAGAGCAATTGCATTCTTTATCCCAACTTTATTCCCATTTTTAACCTTGACAAAGAGAAGGACTCGTGCTTAATCACCCATGGAAAGAAATAAAATAAACTAACATTATTTCTAGTAATCTGTCACGGGAAGCTGCTGGTGCGTGTTGTCCCCGATGAAGATGGTGTCGTAAATTATGGCTGCAATGGCTGCACCGATGAAGGGGCCTAGCCAGTAGACCCAGTGGTGTGTCCAGGTCCAGCTCACCACTGCTGGTCCGAAGGACACTGCAGGGTTCATTGATGCACCACTGAAAGCCCCGCCAACTAAGATGTTAGCGCCAACTATGAAACCAATTGCAATGGGCGCAATCGTGCCCAAATTCCCCTTCTTGGGGTCCACTGCCGTAGCATATACGGTGTAGACTAGGCCAAATGTCATAACAATCTCAAAGACGAGTCCGTTCCACACTGACACGCCGGATGCTAGGGCGAAAGCAGATGTTTCCTGCAACAGATCAATCCAATTGACAAGTTTAATTTAGTCAGAAACAACAGGCTAATTATTAATGAAATGATCCAACTTAATTAAAACCGAGCTTTTTAAAATTTTCCCAAAAGTAGTATCTATCTATCTAGCTAGCTTAATTATTACCATTCCGCCGGTGGCGTATTTAAGGAGGAGGCAAGCGACGACAGAGCCGAGCAATTGAGCGATCCAATAGACGATGGCGCTCAACAACGTAATGTTTCCACCTATGAAGGCACCAAAGGTGACAGCAGGGTTGACATGACCACCAGAGATGTTGGCACCTACGGAAACAGCCACGAAGAGCGCAAATGCATGGGCTAGCGCTGCTGCTATTAGACCAGAAGGCGTGCTTGAACCATCGTCCGTTAGCTTACCTGCACAATAAATTGCTTAATTAGTCAGTTCTCTCAAACCTCGCTAGAAAAAAGAAAGAAAATGCCACATCCAAGAAAATTGGACATTTGTAACATGGGAAAATCATACGTACTGAAAGCCATGCCGGAGCCTGATCCGGCAAATACAAAGATGACCATAGAGATGAACTCGGCTAGACCGGCTTTGAGGGTGCTCGGGTGGCTCGCCTCCCCCGGTGTCCCCACCGCGATTCTGTAAATCGGCATTGCTATAATTCTCACTCACTTACTCACTCACTCGCACTAGCTAAGCAAAAAACTTGCGATTTTGGCTTTGCTTAAAATTGTTTCTCGGTCTAAGTTGTGAATATTACATTTATACCTGAAATAACGGCTGAGGAACCGGTATAATTGGTTCCCGGTAAAAGCGACGTCCATGTCTCTCTGGAAGCCACTTGTCGGTGCTGGATCGTTGGATGTATGTGACATCCACAGTGCCACGTGTGCGATACAGATTTGCTAGGCGCTGCTGAATAGGAGAAAAAGAGTAGTCACCGGCCAACATGACGTGATGGGTCCCACTTGAAACATTAGGCGGCGGCACTCTTCACTCATATTGACATGGTAAGTATTAGGGATGATATGATTCGATTTGTTTCGATTTTGGTTACTTTTAATAAAAATTATAATTAAATTAAAAGTTTGGTTTTATAATTTTTTTAAATTAAAATCAATCTGAGAATATGAAAAATTGATTCTTCGATTTTATATTTTTTGGTTTGATTTTTATAAATCTTTGGTTTTCAAAAAGAAATTATGTAATTTTTAAATTTTAAATTTTAATAAGTGATACAACAAATATATAGATGAGAGATTTTCAATCACAAAAAAGAAAAATTTTATGATTAAATTTACAAAATTTAAGTGAACATAATTCTATGATGGAAGTTGACGGAGGAAAAACCGAAAGTAAAAGGAAAATAGTGAAAATTTATATAAATACAATACTCAATATTATAAAATATAAATGCATTGATAATATAAGTGTATATAAGTGATTAATTACATAAAAAAATTAAATATATAGTATTAGTATTATCTCGATCGGTTCGGTTCGATTTGAAAAGTGTAATATCACGGCTAAATCGAAACCAAACCAATATTCTCGATTTTGATACTACTAGAAATCGAAACCAAACCAATATATTGGTTCGATTTTTTTTCGACCGGTTTCGTCTTTTTGGTTCAATTGGTTCAATTTTATGTTTTTTTTTCTCAACCCTAGTTAGTATGTGTCATCCGTGCCCATGTCGTGCCCAAGTTTGAAAGAAAAAAGAATTAATTATAAAAATTAATATTTTATCTATTTTAAAATTTAAATATTATAATTAAGTGTATAAATGTAACATATTATAATTAAATTATAAAAATTTATAAGTATAGAAATTAATCATATTTTAAAAAATTAATTAAAAAAATGAAGATAACAGTTTAAAAATAAAAAGAATAAGGTTTAGAATAAATGGTTCAAATTAAAAATATTTAAAATTTGAAATTAAAAGGTTAATTTTATTATTTAATGATGTCATAGTATTTTAAGTGTTGAGAAAATGAATTTTTTCCTTCACGTCAACATATCAAGATCATAAATGCCTAAATTGAGACCGAAAGAGTATCAAATTATAAATTAAAATTTATCTTTAAAAAAAACAAAGTAAGAAATAATTTCGTAATGAAATTTAGGACGGAAAGTGACACAAGTCACACAATAATATCTCTTGTTGATTAGATTACGTTTTTTGTTTTATTTTTCAAAAAATTTATTTAAACTGTTTAAAAATTAATTTTAAAATTTAAATAATATAATGTATATTTAAAAAATATGAATGAGGCGTCAAATAGAAAAAAAATTAATTTTCTGGATTGATCCATGTGGAGGAGTGTAGACATGACATCATGGGTTTGGTTTGGGCGGCTTAAGTGGACCCAAGTGGCGGTCCCACCATGACCGCTAAATTCTTTCAAAATTTTCTACTTTCGTTAATTGCTAGAGTGAAAAAAACAAGAAAAGGAAAATTGAAAATCTTTACGGTAAAAGAACCGCTTTCGTTAGCAACTTTTTTTTTTGTTGCTCACTGCTATCAAGGACTATGTCCTTACTAATTCAGTTCGATTCGGGTCGCGCACCTAGCATTAGCGGGTGAGTCTCCTAGCAGGGATTTTCTGCATACGGTGAGACTCGAATTCGAGACCTCCCTTAAGCGAATTGAAACCGCTTACCACTTGTACCAACCCCGTTGGTCGTTAGCAACTTTAATAATTGATCGATTTGCATGATGATGGATGTTTTTATGTCACGAACCAACAACTTTGTAATCAAATAATGTCAAAAAAAAAAAGAAGAAGAAGGTTAAAATGGAATGAGACAAAGCACATGTTCAATTAAGAAAAACAATTACATTAGAGGTATGTTGCTTTTTTTTGAAATAAATTAGGCAAAATAAACATCACATCATTACGCGTTGATTGGACCGACCATCATTTATTTTTGAACATTTACAATATTTTTTTTTTTTTGAGGTTTTCACATTAGTGGTTCTCAGTTATCACCTACCAGCATTTTCAATTGCCATTAGAACGGGATCATACGTTCGATTTGTAATAATTTTTAATTTTATTTTGTAATGATTAAATTGAAAAAGTATGAGAGAAATAGAGAGAAAATGGTAAAACCTATTAAAAATTAAAAAATCAAAAACAAAAGAAAGCGAACTTGTGATCCAGCCGTTATTATAGTTGACTTGCTATTGCTATATTTTAGCAAGTGAATAGTAATATAGCAAGCAGTCATCTCCAACCTTCACTTGCTAAAAAATAGTAAATAATTATATGATAATATTTTTATAATTATAATAAATAGTTATAATATACTTATTATTATACTTACAAATTTTAGATA
>JAOTQG010126500.1:0-10203 GCA_025631175.1 Iris virginica
CATAAATAGGTACCCACAATCTATCGCTCCAACACCGAATACACACTTCTACTACCTTCACCGTGAAGGTTAGCAATTGCGAGGTACACCCCCTTCCAACTTTCGAACGCACCCAACTTTGAAGAGAACTCAGGGGGAGCACATGTACGTTCCCAAATCGGAGTTGTTAGTTTAGGATGCGGGTGGAGCTTCGGTACTCGTTTGCTTGCTCTGTAGCTGCGGTCTTTGCCTCGGCTTCTCCTTCTGTTGGATGCGGTAATGGTGATTTGGGGATATATATAAGTAGGGGGTGGATACACTGCAATTACTCCAAAACTTGTGCTCTATAATTGTATCCACAAGCGGTAGGTTTTGCTTGCAAGTTGGGAGAAGAAAAGACCGGCTAATGAATGGGTGGGGAATTGATTTCTGGTATTAACTAGGTTGGGGGTGATAAATAATCCATGTGAAAACTGACATCGACTTGACCGAAGAATGGGCAGTGTTGGCCAGGGCTAGCTGCAAGTTCTGTACAGCGGGCCAAAGGACGGTGGACGGAAATAAGGTAGTATAGGAAATTATGATTATTGTAGAGGTAGTGTTAAAATAGTAGGTATAAGATAAAAATTGTGTGAAATCACGATTTCATAAATCATTCACAGAAACAGTAATTTATTATTTAAGAGATTAAAAATCACCAAAATCGGGCACAAGAACACAACCTATAGTTCTACGAGCGAACCACTTGGGAAGGAAAACGGCCCTCAAAGTCCTCAGCAATCTGCTCATCTTTAAGGTAACAAACACAAGAATGTTGTAGCCTTTTCTTTCTTAAACCTAAGCAAAATAGAGGGTTTAACCAAACCACTGGGTATCTCGATCGGATTTATCAGCATTCTTTTTCCACAACTGTAGAAAAAGAGGTTGCACTACGAGCAGCAAGGAGTACTAATAATTTTAAGTGAACGTAGCGTCAGACTAGTTTGTACATATGAACAGAAAACCGTAAAATAATAATAATAATAATAAAATGGCAGTAATTAATTACATATTTCTGAATTCCTAAACCAAGTATGATGTATCTACATGAATGTGATGCACCAACATTCATGTTATTGGGCATGAAAATTTGGTGCCAAGAAGTTAAAAATGGAATCTTTGCCACCCTATCTAAGGACTATTTGTGTTGACTCTAACTTTGTTAACCCACGGAGACCTGTAAATGCTGGAGAACATTCTTTGAAGATTCATTTTGAGGGAAACCAGAAAGAGCCTTGTGAATTCATAGCAGTGTCTCTTATTATAATGAATGCCTTCAAAGAAAGAGAATGACACTTCAATAGGGATGGATGGTTAAGGTGAGAAAGACACATCCACTGAAGAAAAATTTTCATCAATTGAATTCAATGTTCATTTAGTGAACCATTTACACTGCACTGCCAAAACCAAGCAATGCTGGCATGTCAATGTACTACCACAACCAAGTAAACACTGGCTTTGATGAAGCCTTTCCCCGGTTAACTTCTATACACAACCACCATATTCCAGATTGTTAACATCAACGGCGACAACCACCCCCACCGCCCCATAGAGGGCTAAGAAAACGATTTTTTTTTTTAAAAAAAAAGAAAAAAAAAAGGAAACAGATAAGGCATCCCGTAGAGCGCCTCTTTCTACATTTATGGTTTCATTCTAAAAATGACTCTAACTTTACATTTAGTACATTCTTGATATGCCATATTGGACTGTCCCAACTTTCCTTTGGGAAGTCACAGTAGCAGCTGCAGAAGCCGCACTACTGAGACCACCGAAGTAAGTTTTCCCCTGTAATAAGTTGGTGTCTATTGCAGCTCTCTCATCAAAGCGATCCATCTTCGGCACTCCTGCCCTTGTCATATAGAATGGGTTAGTATCAATATTTATGGCTATGTCAGGGGTTAATTTGGTGGCCATGCCAGGCTGAGGGGCCTGCTTTATTTGTGAAGACGAGGCTCTCTCCATCTCTAACTCACGTCCTTCCTCCTTTCCTGTACCACTCCTGCGGTAGCTGTATGCTGGAGCTGGAGGGATAACCTTGCTAGGAGGTACTGTATTTCTGACAAGGGTTCTAGGATCATAAGCTTCTTTCATAATACCATTACTGTTCTCATATGTGAAAACTTGCCCAGGAACATTTCCAGATTTGCCTGAATAAATTTTGAAGTTTAAACCCTCAACAACCAAAGTCAGTGGGTGCGTGTGTGTGTGTGTGTGTGTGTGTGTGTGAGTGAGAGAGAGAGAGAGAAGGAGGAAGAGGATGAAACAGGAAAAAATAACTAGTAGAAGGAAAAAGGCGTACCCAGAGAGTTCATATTCGATACCAGTGTCTGACTGTTTCTCAGAAGACTCGCAGGAACTCCCCCGGCATCACTTAAGTTCCTACTAGAAGAATCTTCAACAGGTTGCCGATCATTGGAGGTGGCAACAATTTTATTTTCTTTGGCCATAAGTATACTAGACTGTACAATAGTAGATCTGAGCAGAAACAGAAATAGAAACTTTTTAGAACAGGTGCCAAAAGCAAGGAGTAAAGTATATACAGATGGCATACATAAGCTGCAAACTTAACTATGAGAAACCAATGGTAAAATATAACCCTTCGAATACCATGTTTATTCCAGAAGTAAACCAAACCAAATCTATGCATCCACCCACCAACCGAACAACCAAGCACCCATATGAAAACACGTAAAACAAACCAAGAGTGAAAGAAAGGGAAAGATCAATCCTCCACCATGACAAGTAACATATAGAACTCTTTCAAAAAACACACCTGCTGGACAGCACTACTGTAGATTAACCTACTGAATGTATTGATGCTTTTTCTCGTCATTACTTTGGTTCATCAAATGACACATTGGATAATAGTAATACTGGTTAAGGATTCCCCTCGCAATAGGGTCGGTTACTACCTCCTGCTGCATTCCAACTATACTAATAGTCATTACCCAACATTTTCTTATATCTTCAATGTCACCAGTGGCATTAACAAATAGTAAGCTGGGAGTCTCCGAGCCGAAAGACAGACACTGATACATATTAAAATAGGTGATCTATTAGTAGCCACGGACAATAATACATTCATTGGTTGCTTCAAAACTACATAACATGCCTCACATGCTAACTTCAGACACTGAGATTTGCTAGAGTTCAGAATTTTCCGCACATAGCACAATATTGCTGGTTTGGTGGGTAGATGGACAACACAGCTAATATAGTTTGGTCAACGCAGCAATAGGACACTCAAGTGTACAAGTGGAAATTAAAGTAAACTGGTCATAATCTTGGTTCACAAGCAAAACATATAAGCAGAAAAGTAGGTATACAGGTAAGATTTGTATCTACCTAGGAAGAGAGACATGTTTTCTTTCAAGTGGATTCACGGAACCCTTTTGGCCGCCATTTTCTTCAAGATGCGCAAATTGTTTTTTGAATTGATCAACAGCACTGCACAAGAACATATGCCATTAAGATCGAAAGTTTCATATGCTTTAGTTTGTGAAAATAGATTATCACAATAATAAAATATCTTGAAAATAGTTGGAACCTTGGATAAAGAAAATTAGTCCTTTCAACACCATTAATGTAATCTTTGAGCAACTGAGGATGGTATTCTAATATCTCACGGAAAATTAACTCCCGTATGTCGTCTTTAGTAACCCTCCTCCTCTCAAATTCAAACTCCATCTTTGTGATAGGCTGGCAAGATGGCTCCCTCTCGACTTTGGACAGCCCTTTGAAGTAAGGATCAGCTAAAGCCTGATTAGACATTAAATAAACGAACATCTTAAGCATGTAAAATAAGTCATATTTTCACTGGAGTATCCTTTCCATCAACCATGAAAATTCTGCAAAAAGGCCATAGCCAAAAGCCATCCCAGTGTTCATGCATACTACATGCCAGTAAAGACAAGGATCTACTATGTAATGTCAAACCTCTTCAGCAGTCGGTCGATCCTTTGGGTCAAACGCAAGCAATCGGTCCAATAGTCGAAGTGCCAAGGGATCTGCATTTGGGAATTTCTGCGCCAACGGAACAGGCTGCTTCTTCCTCATGGTACTAAGGTACCTCCTTGCCTTCTCATTTCGAACCTGGGGATAGAACACATGAACTTCAAAAAGGGAAGCACTCGTGCAGAGAAGAATAAGGTTTAGCAATATGATGTAGATGTAAGCAAACAAAAATCATAAATACCCGCGAAATGGTGTCCATTGAAGGAGTTCCTAGTAGGTCAGTCATCAAATCCAGCTGGTGCACAACATTCTTTCCGGGAAATAGTGGCCTCCCAATTAGTACCTCAGCAAAAATGCAGCCGATACTCCATATATCAATGGCAGGCGTGTACTGCAACCACAGATCCTCAAAAGTTTTAGATAAGAAGTATTTGTAGTAGTCATATGAAGAGAGAAAAAGCTAGCTTAAGTTCCATCCACAAAAGCAATTTATTGCAATTTCCGAAGCATAATTCCAATACCTTCCCTCCCTCTCTTTGCGAAGATGACTATATCTCCTAAATTCTAATCTCCCTCTCACCTCCATCCCTCTCTCTCTCTCTCTCTCACTAACACATACAAACATTGTTTGTGGAGGACCGTAATGGCTGGAAAGCATTGTCATCAATATCGTATGATACACGATACGAGTCACGACAAAGAGGTCCATCGATACATATCGCCGAGATGAAGTGAAGATAGTATATGAATCAAATGTACTGGCTATTTTTCCGAGGATAAATCAGATTTGTCGACCCTAAGTCAACGGAGAAGGGTGGTCAAGTTGTTGAGTTTATTTGTTTTGTTACTTCGTCTATTAATACGATTTAGGTTCTTTGATCTTTCTTTCTTTGATATAGAGGCAAAAAAAGATCGAAGACTCACCTTGAAAAACAATGACTTCCTACATCTTGCATTAATTGGTGATTAAGATTTTACAGTTTTGTATAACTTGATGATTTAGGGGGGTCACGGTGCCCATTGTTCATGCCAAGAAAGTTAACCGCCTTAATTTGGACAATGTGATGGTATGAATAATAGTGCTTTTACAAATCCAGTCATACATACAATTTCAACTTCTTTTAGATATCCGTTAGACCAGATCCACACCACTATGATCTCTAGACACCTCGCCTGACCAATCGCACAACCTCAAGTATATTAGCTATACTGATGGGAACACTAAAAGGGGGATGTAGTTAATAGGTATACTAGAGAGACTGGGCTTTATATGAGTAACCCTACCTCCAACGATTCCGGCCATCTAACCTCCTAGTCACTTTCTCGATAACCGGATTCCAAAAGGTACTAGCCCTAGGATTCCCTCCTAGCAGCAACCCCAAATAGATGAAAGGCAACTTATTAATAGAGCAACCCATGATAGAAGCACACCCTTCGAGAACCTGATTAATTAGTTAACATCGGCCGACCCACAATCACCCAGTTTAATCTTCAAACAGGACACAAATTAAAAAATTCGAAGAATAGTTGGTAAATTTCTAAAGCCCCGGTAACCCTTCGGAAGAAAAATGAGAGTATCATCGCCATATTGACAGAGCACCCATCTATCAAGTCCCTCTCCTCGCCCCTCAAAATTAATCTACTCGAAACATCCACAACTAGAGTGAATAGAAAATACAATAAAGGATCTCAGTGCCTAATCCCCGAGAAGTCTAACCACTCTTTTGGTTCGCAATTAATGATCACCGCTACATTCGTGGTGGCCAAGCAACGTCGAATCGACCTCCTCCATTTGTTCCTAAATGCACTCATCTCCATCACCATGTCTGACAAACGCCAATTTACCCTATGATAAGCCTTCTCAAACTCTAACCGCAGACACAATCCCTTTCTTCCCCAACATGTCAAATCTTCAACCACCTCACTACCTACCAAGACCACATCAAGTAACTGATGCCCCCTAAACAAAAGCACACTGAGTTTCCGGTAGTAGTACCTCCTAGCACTACTTGGATTCATTAGACAGAACTACAGTAATAATATTATAAACACTAGTCACCAAGCTGATGGGTCAAAAATCCTTCACTCCCCGTGATCTATCTTCTTAGGAATTAAGGTGATAAAGGTAGAATTCATGCTTTGACAAATAATCCCATTCACGAAAAATTCCCCAAGAACCTTCATCAAATCAAATCCACCATAACAATATCCAAACATTTGTGGAAAAAATCCATAAGAAAATCGTCAGGTCACAGCTCTTATCCCCGCCATCTCCCATACCGTACTTCTAACTTCTCTCTCCTCGAAAAGTTGTTTGTTTATTTTGACTGGACTTAAAAAAAATGCTGGTCCTATCATTAGAAAAAATTACACCAACCAAAATATACTATGCTTATGTCTACTTCTGGTGCACTTCTCTTTGGTGGATGTACCATTACTCTTTTTCAAAATCAATTACCTTATAGTCCTTGTGATCTTATATTGACTATCGCTGTTCCTATTTCCGGTGATTTTCAGTAAGTCTCATATTTCAACGTTATCTTCCAGGAACGAAAGGAGGCATGGTGTCTACAAGTTTTTGTGCACTCATAAATTTAAGTTGAATATCCAGAGTTCCATCATATAAATGGAGTCAATTGGCTTGTCTAAAACTATGAGGCCACCTAAAGAGAACACTTGTGTTTGGTGGTGGGGGAGGGTAAATTGAAGGGGTGTTTGTCTAAAACTATGTGGCCATCATTTATTTTCATTTGTTTGGTATGAGTAAAAATTAGAGGACGGAAAGTTGGAAGAAAATGAAAACACCTCTTCTTCAATAAAAACTTTCCCCCTCAATTTTGGGGTAAAAAGTGGAGAGAAAAAACTAAAACCAATCATTAACGGTTTTAAAATTCTGCCTTATCCTTTGGTTACATCTCCAAAACATTATTAATACACATTTAATATCAAACGAGTGAAAATGCAACTTCTCCATTTTCTCTTTATTCAACCAAACAACCTGAGGGAAAAATACTTTCCACCCCCTAAATGTAGAAAGTTAAACACTTCAATTTTTCGCCCCTCTAATTTTCTACCCCTCCAACCAAACGAACCACTATTTAAGATAAGAGGGAGTAATAATTAGTTTAAACACATGAGATGAGAAGGGTCACTTTTCTCTTTGGTCTCTCCCACTTAGAGGGATATTTCCCTTTAGGTCTATCCCACCCGAAAATATTACCTTCCCATTTTCGCGAACATAAAATGTCCGCCCCTGATAATGGTGTTTTAGGAAATTTATAGGTTTTCAACTATTTTCTTAATTTACAAGTGAATATGTCCCTCTTCAAATCAGATAGAGGGAGGATTAAGAGCTTAAGTCAGCCCATAGAGCCAAGGAGTTGATTCTAGTAAGTTTTCTTTACTTAAGCAACATTAATCTATTACTACTGTAAAGGGGGAGGGGTAGATTATTTTCAAGCCCTATCACACATTTTGAAGTTGCCAACTTCACCCCTGAATTCACATAAAAACTACCCAATTTCTACTAACACGTCCACTAGTATGAGAAAACTTCCGACTAAATCCTTTACTTTTATATTTAAATATCGTAGGTAACTAAAATTTTAATAAATTCTAAGAAATTTAAATTTAAATAATAGAAATATAGATAATTTTGTGCCTACACAGGTGATAATTTTTGGGGGTCATCAAATTAAATTAAATAGTACAAAAGTTAAATCTGAAAGCTTAGATGGTGATAATATTGATGACCTCCAAATGGAACAGTGGTCAATTTGCAGTTTACTAAAAAATCTTGTGAGATTCTAATTTATCAAAATTGCTAATGATTCCCTTCATGAAATAATCTAGTATACATCTGGATAATATGACCACACAAGATGCGACATACCTGAACTCACAACTTTTAAGTCTGCAGGTAAAATAAATGCACATTCTTCAATAACGTCATCAAGAATTTAATTACTAGACAGAAGTTGTCAGCTAATGAATCAAGTCTTTATATGAAAAGCACCCGGTACCTTGGAGTAAAATGACCCACATAATTCTGGAGCTCTATACCATCTTGTAGCAACATAATCCTGTGAATGACAGCCATTTATAAATTTACAGTTGGCTGATATATTCTACTAAAATATATATCCCGAACACCTATATAGAAAAGAAATGAATTTGGAATTAAACGTATTAAATCACTTCATTGCATACCGTCCAAAATATTGTTGTCGGTGTATCGTTGAAAGCAACTCTTGCCAACCCAAAGTCACATATCTTGAGTTTACAGTTTGCATTTGCTAAAATATTTTTTGGTTTCAAGTCACGGTGGTAAACATTTGCTGAAAACGAAAAATCAAAAGGTAAGAGCAGTCGGATCATTGAAATACTCTCGCACAACCACCAGGATAATATATCTGCCAGGGATTAACGTAATAACTACTGTACATGACTATCACATCACTTGTGAAATACAGGGAAAGTGGCAAAGCAAATTGTTGTGACAATCACCTGTGTGAATATATTTGAGAGCACGCAGTAACTGATAAAGGAAAAACTGATAGTGCTCCCGTGTCAGGTCATCGTTGGCTTTAATGACTTGGTGAAGATCCGACTCCATGAGCTCAAAAACAACATAAATATCCCTGAAATCTCTTCTGGATGGTGGAAGCATAATGTGCTTAATTTCAACAATATCAGGATGGCGTAGAAGCCTTAGCAGTTTTATCTCGCGCAGAATTCGAGCAGCATCAGAGATATGTTCAAAAATATCATGTATTTTCTTTATAGCCACTTTCTCACCGGTATGAGTATCTATGGCTGAACAAACGACCCCATAGCTGCCTTTTCCAATAACTTCCTGAATTTTGTATCTACTGGCATCACCATAATCCGAGAAAAAGTCCATTTCCTGGGAGCTCTGTGGATAGAAAGATGAGTCAAATTAGAGGGGAAATCACTAAAAATTAGTCAAAACAATGACTTCAATTTCTCCCAAAAAAACATCCACCATATCAATGTTATTTATCCACTCTAGTCTGCAACCTTTCTCAATTATCTTGTCTTATCGAAATATAAACACAAATCAGCTATGAACATAAACACCCCAAGATAGCATAGAAAAGAAGAACATCATATTTAATGAAGCCCGTAGGCCCTTAAGACCCAGTTCTCAATGCTAACTATCTTGCAAGTTTGCTCTCTCGACTTTAAATTACACCAGACACAAATGCGATCATACATAATTGATAACACATAAATTGGTGAAGAAACAAATAAATTCAGCACAAGACTTGGCAACACCTATATAGTCAGTAATATATACAATATAAATAATGTATCTAGAGGTGTCATTTTACCCGTTAAGCTCAAAGGTCTAATTAGTGTACTTACCCAAACCAAACCCTCTATACCCAATTACCATCCTTACCTCCCAAAAACAAAGCATCACTTCCTTTTTCTATCTATCCCAAAAGAATAGCTCAATTTCTAAACTTGGGGTAAACAAATATCCTCACAGTATTAAATAACTACCATCAGTCAGACTCCCCCCGCCTCTAATCTCCAGCTGCTGGATTTCACGTAAAATTGTCGGTGGAGATCAGGCAACCAGAAAAGGGTTTGAATTCAATGAAATTCTCACGCATTGTTGTTCACCCAAATCAAATCACAACCCACAGATATCAAAACACATTAATATAATCACTTTCCAGACTGAAATTGCATCCATTTCCATGTAAGAAAAAATCAAAATAAAAACACAAAAATGATTTGCTGCTAACCTTGATGGACGAGGGAGGAGGGGAACGACCTTGTAACTGAGTCCCCATCAGGGTGGATAGAAGAGGTAGATCTACACACGATCTACTCCTGTAACCGTCGGTGGAAGTCGACGGAGACAATATAAGTGTCGGCAATCGGCGCCAGTGAAAAGAAGGGCGTTAATGGTTATTTCCGGAGAATGGAGAAGGAAGGGAGGGAGGGAGAAAATGGTATCGCCGGAGATGGGAGAGGGAAATTGTAACGGCAGTGAAAGGTAGAGTGCGTGTTTGGGTTTAGAGGATGGACTGTATGTAGACTACTACTAGTAGTAAAGGGTGTTATTGTAATTTCCAAATGTTAGGCTGGCCGCGTATGAAAAGACAATTGTCGGTGCACAAAAAGCTTACCTCATTTATTTATAACTAGTAAATGTCCGTGTCCGAGGACACGGTGCTCGGACACGGCGTAATAATG
>JAOTQG010126511.1:0-10203 GCA_025631175.1 Iris virginica
ACACAATAATTAACTTTGACCTACAAGTGTGAATTAATTTAACTTGTAATTTGAAATTTGATTTTTTTTTAACTTGGATCGAAAATTGGTAATGTCATTGTTTTACAGTACCCTACCGAAATTTTGATGGACAATGATAATGAATTTTGTATTACCAATTTTTCGATAATAATAACGGTAATAAGTTTTGATACAGTTGCCGAAATCATCCCTAATTTTACATGCTAGTCGTGTGTGTGTGAACAATATGACCTTCTCAACTCTACTGAACTGAACCTTAACTGCGGCCGACAAGACAAAGAACCACGACCATAGAGATTAGAGAGAGAGAGAGAGAGAGAGAGAGAGTTGACAGACAAATGTTTCCTTTTCCCTTTTCTTAAAGTTCCCCCAGGCCACCATTTTTTTCTCTAGCGAGTAGTGCCGGCCCTTTCGAGATTGAAATCAGGATTCCTCAGCTCCTAACTGTAAGCTCATTCTTTCTTTCTTTCTTTCATGTTCTTATCACCATTTATAGCGATCTGCTTAAACTTATTGTAAGATCTGTTTCTGGGTCTTTATTCAAGCAAACCGAACTTCTTCAAGTTCAAATCCACTGATACTTTCTTCAGTTTTCCCAAGTACTGTCGTAAGTATGCACATTTATATATGTTTAAATCTTCATTACTATACTATTTCATAAATTTGAGTGTCCGAATTGAGCGTAGTTGATCTATTTGAAATCATTGGGTAGTTATTCTCAATTCAGCTGTAATTTAACACCGAATCTTGAGAAATCTTGGAACTTCACAAGTTACCTACGTTTTGGGAGTAATGCTACAGCCACCAATACTGCACACAAGACTTGTTGGCACTTTTTGATTTTCTGATTTGTGTGTGTGTCAGTGTGTGTGTTTTTTGGCAATAGAAATTTTTGGTTATATCGAAATAAATCAATACAGTTCTTATATGCCCAGTTCCTCAAAAGTAAGTTCTACGAAGACTGTGACTGTGGAATACGGCTTCGATCTGTTGAATTGGGTGTATCAGCCTTCTGAGGGTTATGGACCAATAAAGACGTGCCATTGAGCAAATCGGCTTTGGTTCTTGAATAATCCATGTCTGTCACTTGGCTGTCTACGACTCTACAATTCTGTTGCGTGTGCTAGGGTAGAAGTTCTGTGTAAAGGTATTGCTGGGCTATTAAGCATTTTGATTTAATTGCACTCCTTTCATAGAGTTAGAGCAGAATAACCTGCTGAATCGTAATGTTCATATGTCCCATAGAATGTGCCTATCATCCTCTGCTCTCTCATTGTATGTAAAGTAGCGTATTGCACCATTTTTTATGATTGACGGAGGCAGTGTACTATGTACTTAGGAATACGGCATGTGATACCATGGCCAATGCTAAAATTAAATAATTCTGTAAAACATATCAATCAATGAGTGCTACGTGCCCACGATTAACCATTTACCCTTCTATTGGTAAAGAAATCAACTGAAACTGGGGCATAAAGCATATCTAGCCTGTAGATCTCTCATAAAGGTCTTTAATAATGTCCGGGCCTCTCTTTTTTCCAGTGATCACTAATAACTGACATTGCCCCTCTTGACTTGTTTTGCTTTTAGCAATAGTAGATAACTCGTCATGGAATTTTAAAACTGTGTGAATATCAGAAGCAGCAATATATATGTATGTGAATTGAACCCAATATGTACTAATCAAATTGGTCTGTAATATGCAGGTTCTCAGCAGTTTCACTAAAGGACTCAATGGCACATGATAGTGCAGATGAAGCTTTATTAACAGGAATGTTAGATCCCAAGTCTCAAACTGGTCGGATTGTTTATCCCAAGAGAAGAAGATTTCGACGGTGTAAAAGTGTCCCTTCAGCAGAATTTGTTCCTTTAGAGTCAATTAGCAAACCCTTTCTTCCACCTCCAACAACCATTTTTGACCAAGTCCACCCAAGTTTGAGGAAAGTAGCTATGTACTTGTTTTTATATTTGGCTGTTGGTACAATATGCTTCTACCTTGTTAGGGACCAGATTACGGGGAAGAAAATTGATGGCATTCTTGATTCTGTTTATTTCTGCATTGTGACAATGACCACTGTTGGGTATGGTGACCTTGTGCCTAATAGCTCAACCTCCAAACTTCTTGCTTGTGCTTTCGTCTTCTCAGGAATGGCTATCGTTGGACTTATTCTAAGCAAAGCTGCGGACTACCTGGTAGAAAAACAGGAAATATTGCTGGTTAGAGCACTACATATGAGAGAGAACGTTGGTCCATCCGAGATTCTGAAAGATATTGAAACCAACAGAGTGAAATACAAGTTCCTTGTGGTATTGGGGTTTCTTTTGGTGCTCATAGTTGCTGGCACAATCTTTCTTGTAGAAGTTGAAAACTTGGTCCTCATTGACGCTTTTTATTGTGTATGTTCTACACTTACTACCCTGGGTTATGGAGATAAGAGTTTTTCAACAAAAGTGGGTCGCGTTTTTGCTATAGGTTGGATACTGATGGGCACTCTTTGTGTGGCTCAGTTCTTCCTTTGTTGTGCTGAGCTACACACTGAGAGCAGGCAGAAGGAGTTGGTCAACCAGGTTCTTACGAGGAGGATGACAAATGTTGATTTGGAGGCAGCTGATCTTGATGAAGACGGTGTTGTTGGGTAAGTTTCTACGTCTTTCTTTGAGCTTAAGTTTACTTTTATGAACTCTTCGCACTAATATAGGCTTTTTTATTTGCGTATGTATGTATGTTTTTTTTTTTTTTCTGACACTCTCAACTTAGGTTCAAGAGAAATAAGCATCAAGCTTCAGCCGTTTCTTTAATGAAATGCTAGAGATATCCAAAAAATATAATTCAAACTCAAATCAAGTCTGCATTTATCCAAATCATGTAGAAAGTCCCAGAAATTGAAATTAATCACAAAAGTAGTTACAAGCTTATAGCTTGAACGCATGTTTTAGTATAAGAAATCATTGTTACGGTCCAAGCTACTTTTTCTGCTGTTACAACTTTTTCTATTGATGTCCATATGGAAATGACTGGAGGATCACTCTTTTGACCAATTGTATCTCCTCGATCAAATTGCATTTTGTCTCTTTTCCATTTCGTTGTTTCTTTCCCTGATATTCCATTCATTGTAGGGCTGCTGAATTCATCCTTTATAAGTTAAAAGAGATGGGAAAGATTAACCAAGAAGATATTTCACACGTCATGGAAGAATTTGAAATTCTTGACGTTGATCAGTCAGGGACTTTGTCTGCCTCTGACATTACACTCGCCCAATCATCTCCAAATGGAGGGTGACTAACACAATTACGGTGAGGTTAGTAGCTGTATACTAGTGATGAAAATTTGTATATTCCATGTCATTATGTAGTGATGTGTGAGTAGTTTTAGACTCCCAACTCTGTAATATGTATGTAATTAATCATACAAATTCGTGTTTTCATTAATACCTTCACAACTATATTCCATTTATTTATCTGGACTTGCAACTTTAGTTTCAGACACCGAGCCTTCTGGAGTAACTAGGATCACCACCCATTTATTTATATGGACGTGAAACCTAGTTTCAGATATTGAGCATTCTGGAGTAAGTAGGATCACTATGGAAATTATTTACGGGTTCTTCTGCAACAAAATTGAAGTGAATACCTTAAGTCTCTTGGGGTTGTATGATTGTTTTCTCTTGTCCAGCACCAATGGTCTCCTCGGCTTAGTCCATGAATATACAGATGGAGTAAGAATAAGATAGTTTGCTGGTGAATAGCACAACATGTAAACTAGTCTCCTTTCTCCTCTGAGTCCACTCCCACTGATAGGTTTCTAAAAGTTGCAGTTTAGAACTCATCATTTTTACATAGTTTCATCGTAACATGCCAGATCTCTTTTGAGAAAAGTGTGAAACAAAACTCTCCCTGGGTAATTGGCTTGAAGGCAATCTTCCACAAGTCCTCCCATCATCTCTCCTTTGTTAGGGACATGAATTTCCTAGTTATAGAAATTGATTAAAGTATGGGTCGTGTGATGGATGATAAAAAAAAAAATTAGAAGGAAAACGGGGGAGTAATAGAACACCTTAAAGTGGGGTGAAGCTGGATCCCATTTCGACCCTTAATGGATTCTGTCAATTCTGAAAGTGATATACTTTTTTACATAATCTAGTTAATAAAACTCACCATACCGCACCATGATCCTAGACCTTTCATGGACTGAACTACTCACAAGTTACAAGCGACAAATACCTGGAATATTGAATAGGGAGGGGACACCACACCAGCTAGTGAATTAAACAGCAGGTAAAGGGTTATTCTTATGATATGATTAAAGGTTTCTAAAGTTTGAGATTTATATTAAATGGATAAAATCATGGAGCATATTTAGGAAAGCTGAGTTTCCCCGTTCCTGGGTCACTGAGTGGAGATCCAATTATTCAAATACAAAAAATATTTTGAAAGTTGGCTCCTTTTTTGCTTTTTGAAATTGCTCCCAATATTTTTCTCTCACAAGTAGTTGCGCCCCCTGGCCCGGCCCTGCACAGCAGCATGCAAGCATTTCGAGATTGAAAACTTCTCAGCTCCTAGCTGTAAGTTTTGTCTTTCTTTTTGTGTGATCATCTGTTTAAATTTACATATGTTCTTGAAGTTCAAATCAACCGACTGTTACTTTTTTCAAAATTTCCTAATTATTGCATTATATATGCATATATATGTGCAAATCTTCATTTGTTTTTCACTAATTTGTTTAATTAGTTTCCTGGGGAGGGGAAGGGGGGAGGGTTTTGTTAGTTTAAGTGTCCGGATCAATCGTGGTGTGATATGTTTGAAAATTCATGGGTTGGGTAGTTGATCGTCAGAAAGCTTGGAACTTCACAAGTCACCTATATACTGTTTGGTGGTTAGAATTTAAGTAACTGGATTCGAACAGCAAGTTCATTCCAGCCAAAATTTATTGGCTATTCCTCAAATTGGTAAGTTCTATAGGAAGACTCTGATCAGACCCCGTCCCTGGTCATGTGCGTCTTGCGAGATGATGGTCCGTACAGGACCTCCAAAAATTATGGAGGGTCCAATTTATTTTTTCCCACTCCAATTATTCATCTTAATTTCGTTTAATGAGATGCATAATATAGAAAAGGAAGAGAGACATTGTTAAACTGATCCAAAATATTATACTCTCTTCATTCTAAAATAAATTGATAAGCATCTAGCGGCTCGGCTCCATGGTAACAGGGGAAGCTAGGCTCCATGGGTTCTAGGTCACATGTTAATGTTTGCCCCAAAGGGTACTTTCTCTCTCTCTCTCTACTAATAAGTAACAATTTTGTTAAGTGATTAGTATTACTTCCTCCGTTCCCTTTTAAATAATCCAAAAGGGACATAAAGCTCTCACATAAGGTGGAGAAAGTGGACACTTAAAAGTAAACGAAGGGAGTAATATGTAATAACTGAGATTGCCCGTTGTACTTGTTTTGCTTCTAGGAAATACAGATGAATAGCCATTGACTTTCAAGAAATATTTAGGTGAATTGAAATTAAGATGTACTAATGCCGGACAAAAAAAATTTGGCATGTAATCTGCAGCTTCTCAGCTGAGTTCATAAAGGAGTCCAATGGCACATGGTATTGCAAATGAACCTGTATTGACAGAAATGTTAGATCTAAAGTCTCAAATCGATGGGATTATTATTCCCAAGAGAAGAAGATTTCGACGGTGTAAAAGTGCCCCTACAGCAGAGTTAGCTCCTCCAGAATCAAACAGCAAAGCCGATCCGCTTCCGCTTCCACTTCCCATAGCCATTTTCCACAAACTGCACCCAAGTTTGAGGAAAATAGGCATATACTTGTTTTTATACTTGGCTGCAAGTACAATATCCTTTTACCTTGTTAGGGACCAGATTAAAGGGAAGAAAGTTAACGGCGTACTAGATTCTGCTTATTTTTGCATTGTGACAATGACCACTGTTGGGTATGGAGACCTTGTGCCTAATGGGTCGGCCTCAAAACTACTTGCCTGTGCTTTTGTCTTCTCGGGAATGGCTATCATCGGACTTGGTCTAAGCAAAGCTGCAGATTACCTGGTAGAGAAACAGGAAACATTGCTGGTTAGAGCAGCACTACATATGAGAGAGAACATTGGTTCCTCCGAGATTCTGAAAAAGATTGAAACCAACAGGGTGAGATACAAGTTCCTTATGGTATTAGGATTTCTTTTGGTGCTCATAATTGTTGGGACAATCTTTCTAGTCAAAGTCGAAAACTTGCTCCTTATTGACGCATTTTACTGTGTATGTTCTACACTTACAACCTTGGGTTATGGAGATAAGAGTTTTTCAACAAAAGCGGGACGTGTTTTCGCGATATTTTGGATAACTATGGGCACACTTTGTGTGGCTCAGTTTTTCCTTTGTTGTGCTGAGCTACACACTGAGAGGAGACAGAAGGAATTGGTGAACAGCGTTCTTACGAGAAGGATGACGAAGAATGATCTGGAGGCAGCTGATCTTGACGACGATGGTGTAGTTGTGTAAGTTTCTATAGTTTTCCCTGAGCACAAGTTTAGTTTTGTGAACTCGTCGAATATGCATAATCTGGTGAACCTAAGTTATGGGAGAGTCTGAAAATATGAAAATATGCAGAATGAGCATAAGTTAGTTTCTGTTTGGAAGGCCTTTTTTCAGAAAGATCATTTTTTTAGTTTTGATTCTTATCTCTCATTGGTCTGTTTGAAACGCCTTTTTTCAGAAAGATCATTTTTTGGTCTTTGATTCTTCTCTCTCCTTGGTCTCATCATTTCTCTCTCTCTCTCTCTCTCTCTCTCTCTCTCTCTCTCTCTCTCTAACTTAATCAATACAAAAACTTGAAAATCAAATAAAAAAATTACTCATCCAAAAACACCAGACACCTTTCATCTTGGAGCATGGCCAGAAAAAGGTTGTTGCTGCAGAAAAAGTTTTAAGAAAAAAAGGAGTGCTTGAATTTGCTTTGATTAAATTTGCATTTTCTCTTTTACCATTTTTCTCCGCTGATTTTCCATTCAATATATATTAGGGCTGCTGAATTCATACTTCACAAGCTCAAAGAGATGGGAAAGATCGACCAAGAAGATATCTCACACATCATGGACGAGTTTGAAAAGCTTGACGTTGATCAATGGCATCTGTCGACATTACGGTCGCCCAATTATCTCAAAATGCATGGAGGGTAATTAAAAACACAATCTCGGCGAGGTAATAATGCAGAATGTAATCAAATTCTCCTCTTTGTTCTTCTAAAAACGAATATGACAATTCATTTTCGAATGGACCCGGTTGCTCTGATACCGTGTTTAAAAGTAATAATCAACTCATTTAAAAGAGAGAATCACATTGATATGTATATCATTCTTTAACACCTAGTCATATGACACTCGCAATATATACTTTTATATCAAGGTGAGGGCGGATAGAGCTCAGCGCGGTAGTATGTAGGGTTCGATTTTTTACCATGTGAAAGTGATCTAAGGGTTAAGAGTCCTAAGCCTATCCATTAACTCTCCACCCTGACTATCGAAATGCACATTTTGCAATTTACTTCGTCTACATTGACACAGAAAAAGATTGGTCATCGATACAGAACAGAATAGGTGAAGAACTTCCGAAATTGAACAATTTTTTTTTTTCTATATCAAGCCAAAGGGGATGCAGCATTGTCACATGTGATGGAATATAAAATACAGAAATCGTACAAATTTGCAAGCACAAGCAGTAGTTATAGTACACTACTACTACACTGCAACTGCAATGGACAATTTTGAGGCTATCGAGAGGGAACAGAGTACAATCAATCGTCGGTGGACACTATCTTTGCAAGGAATCTAGCTTTACAATGTAACTAATGCACCTTTTTCTTTTTCTTCATTTAGAGAAAATCACTTATGTAGTGACTGTCTTAAAATAAATATTTTTTTTTTTGATAAAATAAAAAATATCACTCATTTTAAAATATCACTTATGTATTTTTTGTTTTAGTTTACTTCCAAAAGAAATCTTTAAAAAAGATATACAGAAAAGACCCCAAGTATTCATTGTTCCAATTATACAACTTTCGGTTTAACATTTTTGGTTACTGCTTAAATGATGACCGTTGCAATTGTCTTTATAATAATACTAATAATAATAATATAAAATTATCTTCAGTTGTTGCCAAAAAGAAATTATTTTCTCATAATGGAATCCTATACTCCTATTATTAGAACTTAGGGGTGGGCTTTTGTTTCAAAAATTTCAAAATTCTGATTTATTGGACCTAGATGTTATATATGTTATGATTTATTTTTTATTAAAAAAAAAGATTGTTTTTATTTTTTGTTTAAAATAATAATTGGTTTTATTGGTTTTCTTCACTCTCCTAGAATCATAAATTTCGTGAACTTCGAAACGTGACAAAGTGCTATCATGTTTCGAAATACCAAAATAAGTCATTTTATAAATTACATATATTCATCTCTCTCTCTCGAGGGAGGAGGCAAGGGGGCGAGCCGCTCCCTCCCCCATGGCAAAAATTCTTCCCATGAGAGTTTTAATTTTTGATGTTTCGCCCCTTAATATTTTTTTTTTTCAATTTTTCTAATTTTTTTTCAATATTCCCTACTATGAAACCTTTTGTAATTTTTTTGTATTAATTTATTAAGAAGTAAGCATTTTCAAGATATTGCTAATCACATCTAATTATTCGATCTGGAAAAAAGAATTGAGGGCGTTGCCTACAGTTTCGCCCCCTCTTCGAAAGAATCCTGACTCCGATCCTGCTCACTCTCTTACCTCATTACAACTTCAAACAGTGGATCTCCAATTCTCCATGGCTCAGGGACTTTGAGACTAATTTGATCCAATCCAGCTTTAGACATTTTTATTTGAGCTTATCCATTTCTCATCCCAATCCGTCCTATGCTCGCTCCTACCGGGACTTAGATATGACCCAAGTCAAATGATGTTGGATTCGAAATTACTGTGTTTTGACGGTGGCTGACGGTTTCGCCCAAGATCAAACCACTCTATTTCCACTAACATTCAACAATAGAAAAAATTTAGCAGCAAAAATCCAACAGTAACATCATCAGCAAACTTTGACTAGCCGTTTAAATGTGCAAGAAAAGGATGAAGTGGCTCTGCAGCCAACTGCAACTTTCGCTCAAAAACTCACCCATCAATTTTAGGTGCGCACCTCAGATTAAACTGAATTAGTAAGAATAAAGTCTTTAATATCAATCAACAATTTAAAAAAAATTGTGTATGGCGTGTGTTCGAGTCACTTTTGGGGCCGCAAAGCTTGCCTGCCTATAATATATTGCTAGTTACAGACACAAAAAATTTTAAAAATTGAAAAATGTGAAAAGAATGGAATGATTCATATTATTTCAATTTAATAATTGAGAATGTGCCGTTAAGTCAATAATGCATTTTATAATATTGATTTTTAATTTCGGACATTTAGCTTCAAAATCATTCCTATTAATATTATTCTTAATATTTATAAAATATACTAATGAAAAATAAAATTAGGACTAAGAAAAAGGATTATTTAGCATTGAGGGACGCGAAAAGACAACAAAAAAAAAAAAGATGTCCGTGCAAAGATGGCATTATTCATTCCTAATAATATTCCGGAATTTACAAACAAAATCAGGTCAATTCCATTAACACAACCAAAAAAAAGGGAGAGCGAGCGAGAAAAAAGCAAGTTAGATTACTACATGCGGATGATGATGATGAGGGTTTTACATTTGCTCAGATTCATGGCTTCCCTCGGCTTGTACCTTCTCCAATTCCGGCTCCGGTTGGCCAGCAACAAAATCTAGGAGTCCTTCAGCTGCTTTTTCACCGGAAACTTCAGCGGCCGGAGGAGAAGTCCGGCCTAAGACGACGACGGCAACGAGGAAGAGAGCCGTAGAGAGCAGGAGGGGCCAAAAGTAGGCAAGAACGTCGATTAAGCTGGGGGCGACATAGATGATAGAAGCAATCAGGATGGAGAAAGAAAGAGCAAGTAAAATGTGGAGCTTGAATTTGACAAGGGTTTGTGGGATCTCCATGATTTGATTGGAGGAGGAGCTGAGACTGATGAGATGTATTATGGGGGTAGGGGTGGGGGGTTTGTAGAGATTCGACAGAGGATAGAGAGAGAGAGAGAGAGAGAGAGAGGGACGGGGCGGGGGGAGAGATTATTGTA
>JAOTQG010126522.1:0-10203 GCA_025631175.1 Iris virginica
TCTCATATTCAAATAGTGAACAGTACAATATCATCATATATCATCATATATCGCATTCCTGATCTGACCCTTAAAAACTTATTCTATCTAGAAAGAAGGCCTGTTCGTTGGAATGAAAATTTGACCTGACGTATCCATGCCATATAAGATCTGTGTAATCGTATCCCATAGCAAGTCCTCTGAGAATTAAGTCTTGATTTATGGATACATGTTCTCTACAGATACTCGAACATCTACATAGCAAGTCCTCTGAGAAAGTTTTCCAAACTCACCTTTGCCCAATTGAGCAAAATAACCTTTTTGTCTTAAAACAAAAAAGAAGGCCACATACAAAATGATGTAACTACATCTTCAGCACTTTTCATACTTTAGTATTCTTAAGAATTCGAGGAGGGAGGGAAGGGTCTGAAATTAGAAAGAGGCCTATAGTTTATGGTAGGGGCTTGTAGAGATAAGGGAGAACAATGATCTGGAAATGTGGGCTCTGGGCTAATCATAGTGAATAAATCCTTTGTCTCTTCTTTTGCTCTCTTAGTTTCAACGAGGAACTAGGTATTGAATCGTTGGTCGTTAATTTCATGTCATTTTCGGCGTAGGGGCTTGTAGAGATAAGGGAGAACAATGATCTGGAAATGTGGGCTCTTGGCTAATCATAGTGAATAAATCCTTCGTCTCTCTTCTTTTGCTTTCTTAGAGTCAACGAGGAACTAGGTATTGAATGGTTGGTCGTTAATTTCATGTCATTTTCCGCGTTTTATTTTCTTGTATAAATCCATTAATTAATCATTTTTCTTAGGCGATGTCAGGTGTCTCAGTCATCTTTATGGATTTGTGGCATTTGCTAACATTCCAACAGAGTTGGGTATTGGCGTATAGTTGCTTCCTTATATGACTGCATCTCCAGCCTATTGTCAGACCTAAATTGTCTTTGTGCTGTTTAAGTATTAGTATTAATGACATTCCTAAAGTACTCGCTAGTTTAGTCTCTGTGGGAGCAGTAACAGTAATGGTGGTATGATGCATTCGTTGTAATTGTTGGTACAGAAAGATAAGCCGTTTATCTATTGGCTATTAGGCTATAGTGATGTACTATCTCAGTGCTCTTTACCAGTCAGATAATAGGAAGTGTACATATGCCCTGCCCCGTTGGTTAGTTCCTTTTGAAAATTAAAATTTTTGATGGGATGCAAAGAGTAATATCTGTTATGATGGGATGCAAGAGTAATGTTTCTGACCCTCAATTCACTTAATTACGTGTGCTTTATTTACTTTTCTTCTGAGTTATGAATATATTGTTTTTGGTTGTAGGGTGAAGCAAATGATGGGGCCTGCACCTCACACCCAACTAGATGCAGATTTAGCAGCTGGGATGGGAATGCCGGATAATGGTCCCAAGCTAATGTCCATGTGAGCTCCTGATTTCGGTCCGTGTATAATGCTGACTGCTCTTATGGCAGTGGGTTTTTAGTTTATTGTGGCTGTATTAGATTTATTTTTGTTTTGGTTACAATCACATACAGTTTATTTTTTGTCAGTAAAGCCGGTTATAAATTCTCAGATGGTTTGCATTATTACTGTGTAATATTTAGTCATTTTTAGAGAATAAATCTGTAGTCAAGAAAATAGTTGAAATGCGAGTTCCATGAGACTGTATCCTAGTCCTCCCGATAAAATTCTTGTCCACGGGTTGGGTGGTTCTGCCATTTGATCTAAAAGCTGATGTTTTGGGCTGTGGAAAGTGTAATTGAATTTAGGGCAATGAAGATGTCGGCTTTCTCTATTTGTCTACTTGTTTTTACATTCAGTGACATTGCCACTTTTAACAAAATAAAATAAAGAGCTGCTGGAGTTGTGTTGTGTTGCAGTGGTGTGCAAGTGCTTTAAAATTTTGAGCTATTTTATGGTTAAAAGTCATTCATTCTCTCTCTCTCTCTCTCTCTTTTTAATCCACAAACTAACAATAAAATCTTGTAAGATTACAGAAAAAATAAAACTTTTTAAACGCCCATGAAAGGTCATTCCAGTATCAGAAACTGTTTTTCATCAACGTTTGGAACTCTGGCTTTGAGTTCCTACTATGACTGGGCTTTTTGATCGTTTCTCGGAAACACTATTCTTCTTCTCCGCCACTGTTGCCGGAGCTGCTTCTACCGGAGTTCTTTTTTCAATTAATTCTTCTAATCAGAATTCTCTCTTTTCCCGGTAAAAATCATTACTCATCAACTTTAGACCTCCCTCTCTCTCTCTCACACACACATGCACCCACACACATTTTTCGGTTCCCTCGAACCAAAACCTCAATTCATTCCTTATACACCGGAATAACCCAGAAAAAAAATCAAGATTTCTGCAAAAAATAATACGCTCTCCATAGCATAAATCTGGTCCTAAACACAACAGTGAAGAGAGGTCGTCTTTGAAATTGGTCAGATCAGCTCTTGATTTTGTCATCAACTTAAGAATTGAAAAGATGAAATCTTTAGTATTGAGAAAGATAAGAGGATGGGGCTGCAATCTTCAATTACTTTTCGAAAGGTTAAAAGTGAGAACAACTTTGACACATGGCTGAAGCTAAGTGGCTGTATGCCCCCACATCATCATGCTAAGGTGGTGATCTAAGACCACGGGAAATTTGTCCAAGAATATTTTAAATTGACCACAATGAGTGACCAGGGCTGATTTGGATTTGGTTTTAAATTGACCTTGTTCATTATTCTTTATTAGAATATTTTAGAAAAAAGTGTTCACTTTATTTTGATGATATAAAAGGACTGATTTGTATCTACTAGTTTTCTTTGGACCCAAACAATTCACTTGCATTCATAAATTTCGTTTTGCAGTAAAATTAGGTGCTAACAGAACACTTAAATTGGAACGAACAGATTTTCTCTCATCGAACCCACAACATATCTATCTCATATTACTTCCTTTTTAATCGTTACAGAATCAAAACGGAAAATTACAAAATCAAATTAAAAAAAAAAAAAAAAAACTTGTTACTATTTGCTCATTTTTACCATTTTAGTAGATGGAGAGAAAATGACATGGCAAATAGGAGCAATAACACCACCCAAACTTTTCCTCGAGACCAAGAAATCATTCGTTCGTTCGTTCGTTCCCATTCACTCACGTCTTCATCATAGTCTTGCCAAACACACGCATTGCATAGGTCCCTTCTTCATCCACATAAAAAAGAATCAGCCATTACCAACAATAATATCAACAAAATCGCTTTCCTTCCCTCCCTTCTTTCATATATAAAAAGAATGGTTCTTCACAACCCCCCCCCCCCACTCCTCCTATCTTGTTGCTATCAATTTTCCAAGGCCATGTGAGAACCAAACAGACCCTACTTTGGTTTTTCGCATTTTTGGCACAAATCACTTTCATTCTGAGCGAGCGTGTCGACCAGCCGGTGGTCGTATCGTACAACATCATCCCAACTGTACTTTCACACCATGTCACCTTTGGATGTGTTGTGTGTGTGTGTGAATATAGAGATGCATATTCCTGTAGGGGAGAACTCGACGACAAATGGTCCCAAGTCTGAAGTCACTTCATGGTCAGTGCACGAGAGCAATGGAATGCTATCTATCTTGTTTTCGCGATTCCATTTGGTTGATGTAGAGGGTAAAAGGGAAAAGTTGTAACTACTTACGAGAGAAGGATCAAAGTAAGAAGAAACATATATTAACGACTGATTTGGGATAATACACATACCCTATACTATACCGAGAGGAAACCAAAAAAAGAAAGTTATGCAAAAATTATATGAGGGGGTGGTAATGTGGTATACGTGATATTGCTCCTTTACTGGTTGGTATCTTTTTTCTTTTTAACCTTACCTACCCTTCTCTATGTCTCCGGGTCTTCTTTAGGACGAGTCGAGGAACTTGAACCCGAGGCCATAGTCACGGCCTGCCCGTGTGAGAATCTTTGTAACTGTATCATCCTTGCATAGCACCCGTCTGGGTAGTTTTTCAGGAGGTGCGAATGCGAGCCTTGTTCTGCCACTTTTCCCTCGTCTATCACAGCAATGACATGGGCGTTTCTTATCGTGGATAGCCTGTGTGCAACCACGATGGTGGTTTTTCCTGAGGAGATGCGTTCTAGAGCCTCTTGTACGCACTTTTCTGACTCTGCATCGAGCGCACTCGTGGCTTCGTCGAGCAGCATTAGCTCCGCTTTTCTCAGAAAGGCTCTGGCAATGGCAATTCGTTGCTTTTGACCTCCAGATAGCTGCACCCCCCTTTCTCCAACAAATGTTTTGTACCCATCAGGCAATGATGATACAAACTTGTGAGCATTTGCAAGGGTTGCTGCTTCGATAATCTCAGCTTCAGTGGCTGACTCATGTCCGTAGGCAATATTTTCATAAATTGTAGTGGCGAATAGGCACGGCTCTTGAGGCACAATGGCAATATGTCGCCTTAAAGACTTGAGGTTATATTTCCGAATATCCTTCCCATCAATCATCACACGTCCGGATGATGGCTCGTAAAATCTTTGTATAAGTGCAATGACAGAACTCTTGCCACATCCACTAGGACCAACGAGAGCTAGTGTTTTGCCAGCTCTGGCACGGAGGCTGAGGTCATGGAAGATGGGAACATCAGGACGAGAGGGATAAGAAAAGTCTATATGCTTGAGTTCTACTTCTCCTCGGAGGCGGTCAGGGACGGGCATGGAATCAGGATCATCAGGGTCAATTTCAGTTTTCCGATCAAGTAGATCAAAGACCGACTTCATTGCCCGACCACCTTTAATGAAATCTGGGGCCAGGGTCAGTGTTTCAGCTGCACCATTGGCCGAGACCATGAGGACCATGAAAACACGGATGGTCTTTGAGAAATCAGAGATCCCATGCTTTACCAGCCAAGAGGCATACCAAAGGCCAAGGGCGTAGGAAGCATAGAGCAAAAATTGGGCAATTCCGTATCCACTCCCAGCAATCTGTCCCTTCCAGAAGCAGCGGCGAAGCGGTGTTTGGAGGCTGGTTGTGAAAAGATTGACTATTTTGGATTCTGAGTTAAAGGCGGCAACAGTTCTTACATTGGCCACAGCTTCACCTGCCAATTGTGTGGCTTTCGCATGGGCACCTTCCAAGTCTCCCGAGAATCCTTGCATGAACATTTTCTGTTGGAAAAAATAACAAAGATATAAAAATAAGGAAACCAGATTTGGATAAATACTTATTTGGGTAAGCAGAATAAATACCTGCAAAACGGTGGCTGCAACGACGAGAGGAAAAACAGCAATGAGGACAAGGGCAAGGCGCCACTGCAGAACAAACCCTGCAGTGCAGGCAACTAGCATGAGAGCAGAGTTCTGCATAATCACAGATATTCGATCTCCAATGGCGGACCTGACATTATTAGCATCAAGAGCTAGCCTTGCTGCCACCCTAGAACTCTCATTTTCCTCCTGATCAAACCATGCCATTTCATTTTTCAACACTGCATCTAGCATTTTCTCTCGCACCCGTTTGGTCAAATTTTCCCCAACAACATCCCAGAAGAAATGCTGTAATGTGTTGAAAATAAGTGCGGCTGATGAAACCCCAATTAAGAGATAGCAGTATTTTCCTATTTGTTTGATCATGTAAGCATGGTCTTGGTTGTAGTAGACACTCATGACAGCACTGAGAACATAAGCAAAAAAGGCACTTAGGGACCCACAAATGACAGACCCAATGGATCCAATTAAAGCATAGGTCCATTCAGGGGAGTTCATTTTTGCGAGCCGCCAGAAGGAACTTGCTTGATCCTTGAAAGCAAGTTTTTCGAGACGATAACTAGGGTACGAGGCATCAAGAGATAGACTAAAGTCAGAGGTAGAGAAGTCAGAAAGACGTCGGGAGTATGGTGATCGACCGTAAGATGAGTTCCGTGCGATTATTGGTGAACTTACGGAGTTTCTTGCACTAGACGGTCTGCAAAAGGAGCAACCATGATCAAGTAACATATGATCAGCCAAGCAAAGAAACAAAAGGGAGAAGAAGTTGTTAATTTGGTGTAATTACCTTGCACTACTCTTCCTGGCATTATTCATAGCAGTCTCATGTGCCACTTCTTGCATTTTGATTAGCTTGGCGTAAAGACTGTTGTCTCCTTTAGCCATGAGATCATCATGGGCCCCAATCTCAGATACACTACCTTGCTGCAATACGGCAACAAGATCAGCCTTACGTATGGTGGAGAGGCGGTGGGCAATTACAAGAGTTGTCCTCCCAATCATGAACCTATCAAGCGCTTCTTGCACTAGTTTTTCGGATTCCGAGTCCAATGCACTAGTTGCCTCATCTAAAAGCAAGATTGCTGGATTTTTAAGCATTGCCCTTGCTATTGCTATTCTTTGCTTCTGTCCACCTGAAAGTTGCAATCCTCTCTCCCCAACCTGCAAACATTGAAAATTAGTATGTAATTATTATAAACTTGGTTTCGTTGCATAAATATCAGGAAATTTTTAGCGGATTATTTTGGCCAAGACCCGAATATCATAATATATTTATATTCAAAAACATATTATTTTTCATTCAAATAGCGTAATCTCCGTCCTCCAAGTACAGTGATCAATGTAACATCTTAATTCCTGGTTCACTCTTTTAAATATTGTAAAATAATGAAATATTCCTGGACAAGATTAAGCTTTACCATCAAGTCTGTATTATATAAGCAACATTTAGTGGAGCAGTTTGTTCCCTACTTGCTATTGAATTCAATATTGTCCATGTGAATGTCAAAGAACTTCTTCAACCTCCTTGCAGTCAAACCAAATCTCAAGTAATTTTAATGTATTCCTTTTTTATTTTTTATATGATGATTTGTTGTTTATAAAGTATTACTATACGCCACTGGAAACAACATGCTCTGTATTTTCTATTTTTGTTCTATTATACATCTTTCTTTCTGGTCATCCATCACCATCTTGCTATGTTTATTACAAGTCTCTGTTTTTGTATTGAATAAAGAAAAACCTTATTAAGATCTCCACATGCACTGTTGACTCAAAGCATAGTGCACCCCTTTTATAAATGCATGACCAAACCCCTCCCCACATTGACTTTACACCAAAGTTAGGTTTGTTTGTTGACCAAATATGCCATTCAATCTTTAATGTAATAATGCAGCTACCAAAAGCCACCAAAACTTTAACTAAAGAAGGCCACCCCATATGTTCAAGATCCATATCCAACCTCACCCTTCAGGCAATGCCTAATTTATTACCCCACACCAGTCACACCATTCTGGCTGGATGTTAAAACTGAAAGGGGTAAAAAAAAAACCAGCACTATGATAGAGTTCTATAAATTACTTCAACTCAACTAGTTATTCACAAGTGGGGCCAGTCAAGTGAAAATGTTGTACATTCATTACCCACCAATGCATTGATGTTCATAATGTGTTGCCACTAAATGCATATGATATTACTTTTTCTGTAAGCTTTGGCATTGCTCATTGTGATTTAGATATAAGGTGAGCATAGCAAGGTTGTACCATGCACAGAAACACTTGTACTGACCTGAGTGTCGTAGCCATCGGGTAACTTGATAATGAAAGAATGAGCATTGGCAACTCGGGCAGCTTCTTCAATCTCAACTAAGGTAGCATCAGGCCTGCCCAAGAGGATGTTTTCTTTAATTGTGGTAGCAAATAGTGCAGGTTCTTGGCTCACCAGCCCTATTTGCTGCCTCAACCATCTCAACTTTAATGCCTTTATGTCTTGCCCATCTAGCAAAACTTGTCCTGCAAAACTACTATTTAGTAACAGAGATTTTCATTCCATGACTCAGAAATCTTCTACAGACACATGGACTGCATGAAATCAGAATCAACATTAACTTCATCTACATGAGACTTACATTAAAATTGTCTATTAGAAGTATTGCCACTACCCTCATCCAAGAGGAAGTTGATTGTCAGAGATATAAATATATTTGACCTTTCAAAATTACAAAAAATGAAGGAGATAGGAACAATTCTACACTAGCAGAAAATGTGAAGGCTTTAAATAGTGTGCTCAATATAAACTAGCAAAGCACAGTGATATCACTCAAGTTTAACAATTTACAGTCGTATGCTTTCTGTATATATAGCATTATGCCAGCTCTAATTTTGCAATTTCCATTAAGTTGCTGCATTGGATTCTCACAAATTTGTAAAATACCTATATAAGGTGACAATTACACTACTCAGACCGGCACTACATAACATTTACTTCAACCACTGGAAGGAAATTTAAAAACTGATATACAGATTTGGTTAACAATAGTCAAATGAGTGCAAAATACTAATAGTAGTAGTTACCTGAGGTGGGATCATAAAACCTTTCAATGAGGGAAACCACTGTGCTTTTCCCAGAACCACTGCTTCCAACCAAAGCGATGGTTTTCCCAGCAGGAACAGTCAGGGTGAAATTGTTTAGAATTCGAACTTCTGGCCTTGAAGGGTATGAAAACTCCACGCTTTTAAGCTCTATTTGTCCCGAAACAGAGTCTAATTCCAAACCCGATTCGCTATTTCTATCTACACTTGGTTTGTGATCAATCAACTGGAATATTTTTGCAGCTGCGACTCTCGCTTTTGCAAATGCACTCATGCTAGGGGCGGATTGGCCTAGAGCACTGCCAAACAAATCATAATCAATTTAGACAAGGAATATGCTAAATTTGAAGAGAATTCAGGACGGTTGAGCATTTTTGTTTTCGTGGAAACAGAGTACTTACAGACCACCAAGCATTACAGAGAACATTGTTGCAATGGCAAGTCCTCCATTGGTATAGTGATGCCTGACTAAATAACCACCATACCATAGAAGAAGTGCATAACAACAAAAAACTGTGAAATAGGTTGCCCCTAATCCTGATCCCTTGGCAAATCCAGTCTTGTACCCAAGCCGTTGGGAGATCTTTAGTGCGGATGCATAAGCTTGCAATGCTCTTGATTCACCAACATACCCCAAAACCGTACGAATTTGGACAATCGTCTGTAATTGAGGATAAATGTAGAAAAACCCAGAAAGGAAAATTAGAGATATATGGAAACTTTCCAGAATTCAGCCCAAATTTACCCAATAGGAAAAAGAAAAAAGAGACAAAGTTCTGTTATTTGCTAGAATTTGGCTCGAATTCAAAAATACCCAGATGGAAAAACAGAGGAAACTTGCTATTTTCTAGAATTTCACTAACATTTGGGAACTTCTCAAATTTGGTTAGAAGTTAGCAAACCCAGCTAGAAAACAGATGAATTTGTTACGGTAATTCTGTGAAATTTAAGAGTTCAAATTTGTTCAGTTTGTTTCACCTGCTCAGCAATGTTCCCTGCTTGTGAAAGAGCTTCTTGGCTCTTGGAGGAGAGTTTGGCCAATGTGGTGGTGTGAATGGCTCCAATTATGGCAATGAGAGGAACCACAGCCAGAGTGACCAAAGCCAATTGCCAAACAGCAGTAAATCCCACCACAAACCCAGATACAAATGTTGCCATGTAGTGTATGAAATTACCCAACTGCCACACAAGAAACCCAATATTAGACTCAAGATAAAATTGACAAAAAATGAACGAGAGGGAAATTAAGTTCTGTTTTGCTTTCTTGCTTCACCTTTTCACTAATGGCATCTTGAACCATGACAGCATCAGTGTTAATGGCAAAAACCACATCAGAAGTTCTAACTTCTGTATCAAAGTATTGAATATCTTGGTTCAGAGCTGCTTCTAAGTACTTGATCCTCATTTTAGTAGTCTGTCTCTCTCCTGTCCACATCCAACAAGATATCTCTGCAATTCACAGTTCCATTTTTAGTCCTATTTTCACTAAAAAGTATAGAAAATGGTCAAAACCCAAACTGGTCCTAACCAGTTGTACACATCTCACCTGCCCATGAAGATGCCCATATTGCAGCTCCAACAACAAGAAAGTAAAATGCATACTACAAAACAAACAAGAAAAGAACAATCTTTATAGCAAAATGATCAAAAACCCAAATTCAAGTCATTTGATTTGAGGTGAAAGACTCTACCTTTAAAACTTCTCGAGTCATTCTATCAATGTTGTCAGCATTGGAGCCAAAAGAATTAACAAGATCAGCAAAGAATCTCAAGAAGAGAGGCAAAGAACATCCATGAACAAAGGCACCAACAGTGCCAATACCCATCAACACATAGTCCAGTCTGTCAGCAAACCTAAAGAGCTCACCAAACCCAACTG
>JAOTQG010126533.1:0-10202 GCA_025631175.1 Iris virginica
AAATTGGGTCAAATTGAGTCTAATGGCTTAATTGGAAAAATAAAAAATGTTCAGTGTCAAATTAAAGCAAATTAAAAGATAGTGGCATTATTGCCTACTGGGTCAAAGGTCAGTGGTATAATGGGTAATTATGCCTGGCCAGCACTATAGGAGCCAGGAAGACATTGATGGGCGATTATTGCTGGAGCAATTGAAAGAAGCGTATAGAAAAAATTGAGATTTTTTATGAATCAGGGTATTTTTGGTATTAGGTGGGCGGTAGCGAGAAGTTTAGGGGTGGCATTTAGCAACCCACTTTTTAATTGGAGGGCATCATAGAATTTAGGGCTAGAATGGGCATTCACATAATTTATATGCAAATTTTGGAAAATAGTTAAAGATGGGGTAATTCGGAATATTGATTTAGATGAAGGGGGGAAAGTTATTCATTATGCAGTTGAGACGTGACTTGAGATGTAAATGGAATGGCCCACGGATCTAGCAAGGGATCCAGTCCCCGGAGACACCCCAAAAATGCCCAAATCTTAAATTTACAATGCGCCACAAAAAAATAAATAAATAAAATAAAAGAGCAACAGAAACCGCATCAGAACAGTTTTAAGTTGGTAAACAAAAATGAATATTTTCTTCTCTCCTCCTCGCTTTGGAAACCACCGCATTCCGCTGTGTTGACGCTGGCGACGGTAGCTTCAAGGGCTCAACTTTCGTCTTCTTCCCCCCCAATTACTATAATCGAAATTCTCGATGATCTTTTTCTCTGCCCGTACCTTTCCGCAAATCCCCTGTTTGTTTCTTGTATTCGACCAAATGTTTGCGCATCCAATTGTTGTGATCGAAACAATGTCCGGTTCTGTCTCTGTTATCTCCCTATTTATTCATATCCAATTCAGGCATTCCTTTACCAACATCATCGCATTGCTCCCTTCCTCGTTCGCCTTCAGGTGCACACCACTTGTTTGAGTTATTTACTCAATTGCTCAATTGTTTCTTGTCGGTTCTTTGTTGTGCTTTGCTGCGGTCTTTTAAGCGGGTTTGTTCGAAACCCAGGATGCTGCATTTTTTTTTTTCGGGGAAAATGTATTTCGACTTTGGGTACTAGCTGATTCATAAATGGCTATTTTTGTGGATTCTCTTTTTAAATGTTTGAATGGGGTTTTGATCAGTGTTCTCATAAATTCGATTTCTAGCTAACTTGTGATAGGGATTTCAAAATTTGAATCCAACGTTGACCCAGAATTTTCACGTGTGATTAGTCTTGTAGTGAGAGGCCTCGTGATATTATCTTAAACATCAGTTCAAATTGTCGTGTATTTTGGGACAAACACTACCCTTTCTACTTTAAAATCAAGATATCGCTGCTATTAGTGGCTGTGGGCTAATGGATTTTTGATGTTTATTGCTTCCATGTTTATTACTACTCTTTCTGTCTCGTTTAAATGCTTTTGGTCACTTGAATTTGCTTCCATGTTTATTACTACTTTAAATTCTCTTTTTAATGGATTTTCTCTTTAAATGCTTTTGGTCACTTGAATTTTCATTGAACATTAATCAGTATTTTTCTCGTTATACCCTTAACATTGCAATGTATTTACTGGGTGAACCAATTAAATTAAAACTCGAGTTAATAATGAAGAATGGTATAAGTGGAAAACATACCTAATGAGAATGTGATCAAATTGACATTATAACACTGAATAATGTATTAAGAATTATTTGATAGATAAAAAAAATCGTTGTTCTTTGTAAGAAAATTGTGTTTCCGGAAATTTCAGCTAGAAAGTGTGATGGGATAGTTGCATCTACCTCTGCCATATACTGAAACGTTCTGTGCATGAAATGAAATAGCTTAAATTCATGCTTCATTTTTTCTTTCAATTGGATTGTGGTAGATCTTAGAAATCACAAGAATGACAACCTAATGATAATATCAAATTTGAGTTCTTTGTTTTTTTTAACTAATTGAAACACCAAAAATCATTTATTTATCGTACCCAGAAGATTAGTGGAATGTGCTTTTCCTTAAAGCTCTTTTTTTCTTCATGAAGACTGCACATGATAAATTGAGACGTCCTTCATATTTTGATATACAGGCATTCTACTTATTTTCAAATAGTAGCTGAAGCAAGGGAGTCGCAATGGATGAGAATAAGACAAATATGGCTCTTGAAGCTATCAACAAAGAAGTTGTTGATCTGGTACATTTTAATGGTTTTAGTGTCTTTATGAATCCTGACTCTAGCAGATTCCCGTGCTTAGAACTGTGCTCATAAATCTGGTTTAGATTATGTTCCATTTCCAGATCAAGTGAGGCAAAGAAATTGGAGATGGCCCTCTCTGTGTATTTTTCACTTTCAAGTGTGCATTCATTTACGTAGTTTTGGCAATGTTAACTTATTACTATGTCCATATGGTTTGTCCAAATTAGCATCTATTTTGCTTTCTGTAGAACATTATGAAGGGAATATAGTATTTCTTAAGAGCTGGTGATGATTACTTGCAGTTTGATGAAAGTTTAAACTTTCATTGAGATAGTATTTCATTCTAATGTTTTACAATAGTTATTCTCAGTTGAAAGCATTTTACCATGCCTTGTTTGAGATGGAACATAGAGAAATCCTATTTATAATCTTGATGTCACTTGTTTTGTGCAGTTGGTTAATCAAATATTTCTTTCTGACAGGAGAATATTCCTATGGAAGAAGTTTTCGAGAAGTTGAAATGCAGAAAAGAGGGGCTCAGTGCTGACGAGGTTCAACAGCGTTTGGATATGTTTGGCTACAACAAACTTGAAGAAAAAAGTGTATGTTGCAATTTCCTCCAGTTTTTTTTTTTTTTTTGTTTTTTTGTTCTCCGTCCATTGCATTAGTAATTTCAAAAACAAAAATTTTTAAGTTGACAATTACACTTTTTCTGCTATATGACCCAGGAAAATAAAATACTCAAGTTTTTGGGCTTCATGTGGAATCCTCTGTCTTGGGTTATGGAGGCAGCAGCAATCATGGCTATCACTCTTGCACAAGGAGGGGTAAGTCTATAAAACTTATATTAATTTTCTATAAGTACGAGATCTCTCTTTTAAGGAAATGTAATCATGTGATTATTACACTTCATTTGCAGGGAAAACCCAGAGACTACCATGATTTTGTTGGCATTTTTGTGCTACTTATAATCAATTCAACCATAAGTTTTATAGAGGAAAATAATGCCGGAAATGCGGCGGCAGCACTTATGGCTCGATTGGCTCCAAAAGCTAAGGTATGCCATATATCAGTGTAACAAAACATCACAAGTTCCTTTGTCCTGACAGCCCTACCATTTGGCTTACACATCATTCACTTACATGTTCTTGTCTTCTGAAACCTAATTGGTTTCCGCCAGGTTTTACGTGATGGAAAATGGAGTGAAGAAGATGCTTGTGTGTTGGTCCCGGGAGATATTGTGAGTATTAAACTAGGAGACATTATCCCTGCGGATGCCCGCCTTCTTGAAGGAGATCCCTTGAAAATTGATCAGGTATGCAAGTGTATTTTAATTTAATCCACATGATCCCTAGCTGATGAATGAGTACTGAGCCATAGTTTGATCGTGACTCTACTCTTTCAGTCTGCTCTTACTGGAGAATCGCTCCCAGTAACCAAGAATCCAGGTGATGGGGTATACTCAGGTTCAACATGTAAGCAAGGTGAAATTGAAGCAGTGGTAATTGCAACTGGAGTACATACATTTTTCGGAAAGGCGGCTCATCTAGTTGATAGCACTGTGCATGTTGGGCATTTTCAGAAGGTTCAATTCACACACTCATCTCATCATAAACACTAAACCATATAATGCTGCCCCAGAAGCTGTTTAATAATCTATCAACATCCTAATAAACAAAGAAGGATCTAACCAAATATTAATTGCTTCATGTATTTATAGCCTTATGAATGGTTCACAGGTGCTGGCTGCAATTGGAAACTTCTGCATTTGCTCCATTGCCATTGGAATGGTTATTGAAATGATTGTTATTTATGTTCTCCAAGGCAGAGGCTATCGTACAGGCATCGATAATCTTCTTGTTCTACTCATTGGTGGTATCCCAATAGCTATGCCAACAGTTCTATCGGTGACAATGGCCATTGGTTCCCATCGTTTGTCTCAGCAGGTTTTTGAATCTTCCATGGTCTGAAAACATTCTCCAAATGCTAGATGTTTGCAGATCTTAAAGTAACATGAACTACTTTTGTGCAGGGAGCCATAACAAAGAGAATGACAGCAATTGAAGAAATGGCTGGGATGGATGTGCTATGTAGTGATAAAACAGGCACTTTAACACTCAACAAACTTAGTGTGGACAAAAACATGATTGAGGTGCTCCTTTCGCTTTGTGTTGTTTTGATGATAGGAACGTAGAGGACATTGTTTTGATCACATGGTTCATATTAAGCTTACCTAATTTATCTAAGCTATGTGCCACAGGTTTTTGCCTCTGGTGTTGACAAAGACACAGTTGTTTTGATGGCTGCTAGGGCCTCGAGATTGGAGAACCAGGATGCCATTGATACTGCCATAGTATCAATGTTGGCTGATCCGAAGGAGGTACTGCAACTTATTAATCGAAGCAATCTTTAGGTTGTGAAAATTATACTTTCCTAAATGTCAAAAAGAAGATTTGATCCAATCACCTCAAATTAAGAATTCCTCTTTCACTCGGCTGGTTTAACAGCTTGATAAGAGTTTCCATACAAATAATGCCCCCCATCAAATTTAATGTGCTTATATATGTTTGAGATTTCTTGCAATTATGTACTTTGTGGACTTTTATTAGGCACGATCTGGAATTACGGAAGTCCACTTCCTCCCATTCAATCCAACTGATAAGAGGACAGCTCTTACATATATAGATGGTGCTGGCAAGATGCACAGGGTGAGCAAAGGTGCACCAGAGCAGGTATGGAGCATGCATTGTTCATTCACCAATCTCTTCCAATTTTCAAATATTAAACCTTTGAGAATACAGCACTGTTAGGCCAAACAGTTTATTCCATAATTTACCTCGGAACAAAAGCAGCGGTTTTTACATATTCTTGTTGTACTTAACAGTCAAAATGAGAAGTACTCGCAAGAATTAGCAATGTGGTTTTACTAAAAATCTAACTCCTTTTTTTCTGCAATCTATTAGATCCTGAGTATGGCAAGAAACAAATCAGAAATTGAAAAGAGGGTACACTCTATTATCGACAAGTTTGCAGAGCGTGGACTTCGATCTCTTGCAGTTTCTCGACAGGTAACAAGGCTTTGTACTTCCATGGCTTCTACTTGAGATCTGTTTCCTCAATTGCCTTCATGGATAAAACCCTTTTCCTATAGGAAGTACCTGCTGGTACCAAGGACAGTCCTGGTGGGCCCTGGGAATTTGTTGGCCTCCTTCCTCTCTTTGATCCACCACGTCATGACAGTGCTGAAACAATTAGAAGAGCCCTAGATCTTGGAGTGAGTGTCAAGATGATCACAGGTGACCAACTGGCCATTGCTAAGGAGACTGGGAGGCGACTCGGAATGGGCATAAACATGTACCCTTCATCATCATTGCTTGGTGATCATAAGGATCAGTCAGTTGCCTCTCTACCTGTCGATGAACTTATTGAGAAAGCTGACGGTTTTGCTGGTGTTTTTCCCGGTAACGGATATGGCTATATAGAATAGAATCAACTCTCTAATGCTCCTTTCGTATCAGATTGTTTAATTTACATATTTACTGCAGAGCACAAGTATGAGATTGTGAAGATATTACAAGGCAAGAAACACATATGTGGAATGACAGGTGACGGAGTAAATGATGCGCCTGCACTTAAGAAAGCTGACATAGGAATTGCTGTGGCTGATGCAACTGATGCAGCTCGAAGTGCCTCTGATATAGTTCTCACTGAGCCTGGGCTGAGTGTTATCATTAGTGCTGTTTTAACAAGCCGAGCAATCTTCCAGAGGATGAAAAATTACACGGTAAATGACCCTCTTTTTATTCTTTTGGAGAGCTTTTTCCTGCATGGATTTTTCATTTAAATGCTAACAAAACTATTCCTTTGCTTTAGATGTATGCCGTCTCAATAACAATTCGTATTGTGGTAAGTGATGATTTATGATTATCTGTAAGGATTTAACTTATGCAAATTCGATCAAACTGACAAGTTGGTTCTTACTGTAGTTGGGGTTTCTGTTGTTGACTGCATTTTGGGAGTTCAATTTCCCCCCATTCATGGTTCTGGTCATTGCCATTCTCAATGATGGTGAGGCTTACTTCTCTATATTGCACTTCTTTTCTCAGGGTTGACTGCAATTTCATAACCGTGGACTATTATGTTAGCTCCAAGTTCTAATTCAGCTTTGTTATATCAATGACGTGTTTCCAGGTACCATCATGACAATATCAAAAGACAGGGTCAAGCCATCTCCACTTCCAGACAGCTGGAAGCTCAGTGAAATTTTTGCAACTGGGGTTGTCATAGGCAGTTACCTTGCCTTGTCGACTGTCTTATTTTTCTACTTAACATATAAAACCAGTTTTTTTGCGGTAAATACACTCATTCTCTTAAGCCGTCTACACTATAGCTTCTATGGTTTGACAAAGAAAAACAAGAATTAAATTGCTTCCCAATCTTACAACTGCAAAAAGCATTTTACTACAATGTGAAATCAACTTTTAATCCTTATTTTTATTCATTTCTTCTCCAGCATCATTTCAATGTGATGGACTTAAATAAAGAACTATTTAATCTCGATGATCCCCGTGTCTACAAGAAACTGAATGCACAACTGGCATCGGCTGTGTACCTTCAAGTCAGCACAATTAGCCAGGCATTGATATTTGTGACGCGCTCTAGAGGTTGGTCCTTCATGGAACGGCCCGGTCTTCTTCTGGTCTCAGCCTTCATCATAGCTCAACTGGTAAGTAAAGAAAGTAATGCGACATCCTTCCTTTGAACAGATATAAACAAGAAAGAATTGCCTGCTCTCATTACATGGCAATCATATTTTCTGTAATTGTATGCGCCAATAGTTTTGTTATTACTAGTTGGAGGTGCTCTCTGTACAAATTTCTTTCTATATCTTTGCAGTTTGCGACTGTATTATCTGCTCTTGTTACATGGCCGTTTGCTGGACTTGAAAGCATTGGCTGGAAGTGGGCTGGTGTTATTTGGCTATTCAACATTCTGACCTACCTTCTTCTTGATCCCATCAAATTTGCTGTGCGATATGCACTCAGCGGGAAGGCTTGGGGTCTGGTTCTAGACCATAAGGTGACCTGAACTGAACTTATATCGTGCTTTTGTTTTCAAATTTAAAAAAAATTATTATTACTCAACCAAAAAGAAAAAAAATTCAGTTTTGCACTATTACGTGGTTGAATCTGCTTAGACAAGTAACATTCGGTAGGGTTAGCTTCTCATCTCTTACATTGCATCTATTAACAGACGGCCTTCTCAACACAAAAAGACTTCGGTAGGGAAGCTCGGGAGGCAGCATGGGCAACCCAACAGCGTACACTTCACGGCCTTCAGACTGCAGAGTCGAAGATATTTGCTGAACATCACACATTCAGAGACATCAATTTCATGGCCGAAGAGGCAAAAAGACGCGCAGAAATTGCAAGGTTGAGGGAGCTTCACACTTTGAAGGGGAAGGTGGAGTCATTTGCGAAGCTAAGGGGCTTGGACATCGAAACAAACCCACATTACACCGTCTGATTTTTGTTTCGGCCACAAAACTGGCATTCCGCCAATCCTCTTTTTTTTTTTTTTTTTTTTTTCCATACCATTACAAGTTACGACAGATGTAATCCTCCCTCTTTAACGGTTCTTGAATCAGGTATCATTTTAAATTGTGCAAAAAAATCAATTTATCCGCACAAAAGCAACAATAAGATCTGTTTTTTCCTGAGCTTCTTTCATTTGCTGTGCTTCTCAGATTTGTTACGACTAATGAAAGTTGTGTCGTATTGATGAATTGTGTGTGAGAAACCAACTGAAAATATGTTTAAAGACGTACTCCCTATGTTTTATTTTCAAGTGTTCTGAATGCGATATTTTTCTCTTACAACATGTCGTTATTATGAACACTTAAAATGAAACGGAAAAAGTATTTTCCTTCATGCCTCCCAATGAGCTTTGATTTTGTTCATAATGTTTAAGAAACTTGCACTCTGTTTGGAAGGAAGGAGTAGCATACTCTATCTGCAAAGCTTGATAATTTCATTGGATCACAAAAAGTGCACAAATTTGGTAAGCTTAACAACATTCTCTCTCTCTCTCTCAAAATTAATGTCACAATTTAATCAATGAATGATTTCTGATACTTAATTTAAAACTTGAACAGTACTATATAATATAAAAATGAAAAATGACTCTTTGCTGACTCAACTTGGGTGGTCTTTGAGATGCCATCGCAATCGAAATAGAAAATGCGAAAGAAAATTGACAAAGTGATAATATTCATGAAAACATTCAATCCAACAAACAGAATATCTTGGTTTATGAACAATGGTTGGTAGGATTTTAAATCTCTCCTTTTGGCAGTTTCCTTAGAAGGACAATATGCCATATCCATATGTTTAGTAAGGTGTTTGGGATATTCCCATAGTAAACCCTCTGACAAATCTCTTTGATGGATGTCCCAATGTACAACTAACACCTTTCCTTTTCATTTGTATATTTATTTATTAAGGCTTGGCTAAGGAAGTCTATCTAACGCAATATTATTGAAGATGATATAATATACAATGATATTTTGATAAATGTGTTTGGACATAAAAGACTTATTTACCCCTCTTTATATCGAATAGGACAAAAATTGTGTAAAAGATGTATATCGATATAGGGGTATGTAAATGGAAAGTGTAATTTCGTATTAATGAAAATCAGTGATATTATCTGAGCCTTAACTACGTGATCAAAATACAAATATCGATCATATTAAAATATCATAATATATGCACTTGGTGAATTAAGCCTAAGTGTCTTACATTTAACTTTCAAATGAGATCAACATGGTCGGACATGAAATTGTTGTGGTTATTGAGCTTTGCATGTTCAAGCTCGTTAAAGTTATTATCGAGCTCGAGTTCAATAAGCTATCGAACTGCTAGCGAGCCGTTATCAATCTACTTGAGTCAGAGTTCGAACTAGAAGATGAATCTAGTTTGAGCCTTTTATTCCCCCAAAGTTAGCTATTTTTTCGAAAATAGTGTGTTCACCAAATATATTTTTTTCACTAAATTTGAAAAACGGTCAAAAAGGATATTTATTATATTAGTTTCAAAAATACCATTTTACCATATTTTTTTTCTCTTATACTTACTCTTTTTACATACTCTATACCCACATTTATATCGTATTAAACATTACATCAAATTACAACAATCACTCACTTTTTTTCTCTCTCTTTGTCTCTCCACCACTATCATGTAATTATTTAAATTTTAAAGGGCAAATAGATAATTTAGGTTTACACAAAAAACAAAATCAAACAAAACAAAAATAAAACTATGCCAAAAATCAACTATCCAAACATCCTTCGAACTTTTCTTGAGCTTATCGAGCTAATGTCGAGTTTTTTTTGTTGATCTTTGAGTTTTTTATTGAGTCGATACGAAGCTTTGGTTATTTTTTCCAATAAAATCAATCATTGAGTTTTATTGAGCTTTACGACTCGGCTCGAACTCGAACCGAGTGGGTTCATGTAACAGCCCAAACTTGATACCAATATCAGATTTTATGAAGTGCCATTTTGTTATGGGTCTAAATTAAATTGTTCCATTTTGTCCCTTCCTAAGATATTATTCTACAACTAGCAAATTAGATAAAATAAACCTATTTCTTAAAAAAATTATTTTGCTTATAATTATCCAAAGCCAAAGAGAAATACTTTAAAATACTATTCTTAAAATTGTGCTAAATTGTATGTATATTCAAAAGTTTCTACGTAATATAATTGTTGTTTGTTGTAAGAGCTTCAACTCTTCTGCTTACGGCATGGTAAGAGCTCTCGATGATGAAGATATTATATATATAATTACAACGAGCATAAATAAATCTATCTTATAAATTATAAATGGGATTAGCTAATATCCCCACTAGTTGTAGGAGGTTTGCAATGTCCCCATTTTTTCTTTCCCAAAATGCCCTCACTTTTTAATTTTTAATATTTACTTGGAGGGGTATTAATGT
>JAOTQG010126544.1:0-10132 GCA_025631175.1 Iris virginica
CATCATCTCGTTATATAGACTGTATCTCTCAATTTACTTTTGTTAATGGGGTAAAGCTACACAATTACTGCTACTGGAGTCCGGGTTCCGAGATTCAGGTGAACTGTCTTTTTTTGCAGCTGAAGCTCATGCACCAGTGTTCATGGATCATCTTTATGACATGGAAACTCGAGCATGTTCATCACGTGTTTTCAACTTCAACTCTGATGGTTTCAAATTCAGCCTCAAGTTTGAACTGCCTGAAATGCATGTTGTCCAACAATGCAGAAACAGGCTCGTATCCGTGCTTTTTCACTGCAACCACCCTGGGTCCTTTCATGCAGGGGTGTTATCATCCTACAACATACCGAATTCAAGTTTAACGGACAGATAATATGACAACACCAATTTTTGCAAGATGTGAAAGTAATACGCATGCACATGATCGCACCATTGCCTGCGGTGCATACATTTCATCTCAACCGTTCATGTTCAATTCAATGGCTAGATTCACCAGCAAGAGAAAGGTAAGAGTTGAGCACCAAGTTTTCCATGTGTTCTATGTTAAAGATGGCCAAACCGCACTTAGATAAATTGATTTTGAACCGGAGTGACCTCAAAAATTTGAAGCACAGTAAGAGCATTCATTCTAAAACCTACCAATATCCTCTGACAAAAATAAAGTCGAGTCATCATCGTACTAGAGGTGAGAACACCTCAGTAATTGCTGAAGGAAAATCAAAGAGAGAAAAATCTAGGCTTATCCTGTTGAACGAAGGAGAAAAGAACACAAATTTCTTTCACCGGTTCCCTAATGCTGTCAGTGATATTCATAAGATCATGCCAGACAGAAATTTTGCTCCAAGAATCGGGCATAAAAGAGGAATAACAGGCCAAGTTCTAAAAACTAAAGCTGCATGCTGAAAATGAAGAGTGGAGAGCAAAACATGATGAGGTTATATTGAATATTCTGCGGCACGAGTCATGACGACAACCAGTTTGTTTTTATGAAGAAGTGACAACTTTGCAAAGCTTAAGAATGGATAAATTTAAGTGGAATACAAGAGGGAAATAAATAGGAGGCTTACATCGTTTCAAGACCATCCTTTGACATCACTAGAACTGAACTTCCGCTAATTAGTTACCGCTCACAACCTTCAACCTATCATAAGCACATTGTAATTTGTGCCGGTCTTGAATGGTCAAGCTTGTTCCCTTGGAAGACTGCAAATATAGTGGGGAAGTCAATGTTAGTATGCAACTACTTCAAGGTCTACCACCTAAGACTGCTTTACCTTTTTCTTTACCTTTTCAATTAATTGATATGTACCACTTAATTTGTTTACTTCCGGTACCAAGGCACATCCATGGAAAGATAAATAGTGATGATGAGATGACAATGGTTTCTCCTTTTTTCTTTCAGTACAAATATATTTTTCTCTCATATAATAGGAATGATAAAGCCATAAATCTTCTTTCTACAGCAGTTCAGTTTTTTCTATTAGGTTTTCGGATTTTAACCTTTTTTGGCTGGATTCCCCATCCGCCTCTTTTAGCATTTACTTTCTATCTTTCAAATATAATTTCTTCTTTTATTAAAAAAAAAAACATTTCACAGGTCACACAAGTATTTCACAGTTTGAGTTCATAAAACTCAAACCAAGGCAGATGTGAGGATATAAAAGGGCTGTACAGTACTTCACAAACTCATGCTTAAAGAGCAAAAATTATAAAAGTAGATCTTATAGCATGCTTCACACTATGTAGGCTGCTGAAAGACCCAAAGAATCATATGATTTCCTAGGCCACCACTAGCTTCCTCTGTTTTTCTCTTTTAAGAGAGAGAGAAAGGGGAGGGGGGGGGTGTTGTTTATTTGATAATATATTCAACATTATCATGGTGTACACTTTTCTATTTACTTGTGTGAACCGAAATAACAAGATCTACATGTTAGAGATATATGAGAATTACCGAACCATGCAAACACTTGTGTTTCCCAAAACATTGTATATTACATCAAGTCACCATCATGTTGATAGAGTATGTCATTGTCAGTAGTGTCAAATCTTCAATGCCTTATAAATTTTGTACTGCGTGTGGAATTTGCCTTTGGTGATATCAAATCAATCAAACATACATATCACATGTGAGTAATGCTCCACCCACAATATGGATTGGTGTAAATTTTCAAGCCACGCAACCCACAAAAGATTTGGCCAGATCAAAATAGCAAACAAGACTTATACACTTTTTGGTGCACTTCTTAGGTGGATGTAGCATCATTTCTCCCATCTTATTTTAAAGGCTTAAGACGTGGTACTATGAGACTCACGGGGATGGTTTGGCAACAATATGTGGTTTCGAGGCCGTTAGCCAATGTATTGATCCCTCTATTCCTTGAATTTTCACAATTTAATGATGATTGTAACATTAGAAGCTCTTATTTGAAAATCAGTCAGTTCTCAGTTTCTTTACTACGTTTTTACTCAGTGTCTTTTCCACATGCTACATATTTTTAAGGATACTTTTCCGTCTCTCTCCCCTCTCCCTCGGTCAGAGGTTGTGAAACCAGTTTTGCAACGGCAACAATCGTTTAATGTCCATTTCCCAATATTTTGGAAGCCCTTGTTTGGCATCAGGAGTTCTTCTAGGCTCTAGCCCATTTCCCCTAGTTTCATGAACTTTATTTGCATTTTTTCAGTAATGATAGTTTGACCCTTGAATGCTTTCAACCGTCATTTTCTCCAACTTATTCCGGATGTCAAATATTATTAACAATAAATCACACCCCCACTTCTTCTCACATGTCCCTTATTGTGCCAGAAGAAGCAGCAATTCGGTTCTAGTAGAATATTTGCCTGTGTGGTAGACCTTTCCACTTGGTTGATCAACTTTGCATGATATCCCCTATTCCGGTATATTTCGCTCTTTGGTCCTCTTCCTTGGGATTTCCATCTCCTCTGAAACCTCAATGATGGAGAATATAATAGGCTATTATTGCCTTTCCTTTTTTTAGTTCTAATTCATCTGAAGAACATATAAGCGCAATTGAGTCCAAAGAACTTGTTTATACTATTTTCACCTTCTGTGCGCCTTCTTGTCTTAATCTAGTATTCGTTTATCCCCTTCATCTAGAAAGAAAAGATTCCTCTAAACTCGAAAGTTTATCTGGTCAGCCACAGACATAGAAGAAAGCGTTAAAATTGTGTCGAGATGCTTGCATAATGTGAAAAATGACAAATAAATCCCATATCCACCTAGTTTCTCCTCCGTTAATTGGAGTTCGTGGTTTCGACTATTGTCATTGTGTGTTGACACTTTGATTTGTCACCAGGTTTTTGAAGGCCTATGGGTACCTAAAATACTATAAAGCTTTCTTGACCCTCTGGTGGGGAGGTATCTTTCTCGCTTCTCTATGAGTTAAGGATTCTGGACTCTTCCGCAGAGTTGCATCACTCAACTTAGTGAAAGATGGGTACGCCGGCTTGTATTAAGTTTCCTGGTATTTCCTTCTCCTTTTTGGGTCTTGAAGGTCTGGTTCGGTAATTGGCATGATGGGGTTGTTTCTCTTACCTCTTTGATGGTGATATGCACCCTGTACTTATCTACTATACTTTTTGTTTGCTATCCAAGAATAAAAGCACCTCTTAATGTCCCAGTGTAGTGCATGTCACGACTCATATAGGAATGGAAACATAACTCAAGACCTTACGTGAACTGGGGCTCTCAACAGACCCCCTCGAAGAAGTAACTTCCTTCTCTCCAGAATTATGAACTCAATTGTATATTTTATGTTCAGAATAACAGAGTCTAACCAACAAAGGCTCATCCCAGTTACTAGATTGGATATATAAAATAATTTCACCACTTAGATTTATCACAACAAGATGTGCCATTTATAGGCTATTATATATAGGGCAGTAAATGGATCTTAAACTCAGATTCGCTTAATTTAATCCGAGACGGATTCAAATTTTAGTTATCGGATTAGCCAACAGCTCATCCAAATCGAGTTGGATTTCGAATTAACGGAACGAATTAATCCATCTATAATTTAATAATATATATACATATACATATATTATATAATTTACTATTAGATGTACAACAAATAATTGTTTTGAAAACATCAATATAAATTCAACTCCAAATAAATAATTCAATGCCAAAATCTCAAAATATATCAAGCTTAGAGTACACACTTAGAGGAAAAAATATTGTACCGGTAAATATACTTAATAAATCAATGGGAGTTCAAACTATTGATTCAAAAGACATTCTTCTTTCATATATTCCCCCTTCAAATAGTATATATATATAGGTAGTTGATCGATTAAAAACCGTAAATATTTAGCGAACCTGCGAACCACGGTGGACAGATTTCATGTTTTCTAGATGACTTTCGTTGACTTTTTTCATGATTCACAGTTATAAAATTTCATGTTTCACAGTTATAAATTTCATAGGTCACATATTTCATGGTTCACAATTATAAATTTCACAATTCACAGTTATATCAAGTTCATGGTTCAACTGGGGCATTGGTCATGGCCTCAAAGATATTTTAGAAGCTCATAAAGGTCCATTTACAAGCCAGGGCCATAAAGGCCTATATGAGATCATGGTTCACAGTTATAAATTTCATAGGTCGCACATTTCCTCGTTCACATTCATAAATTTCAGGGTTCACTGTTATATCAAATTCATGGTTCACAGTTATAAGTTTCATGGTTCACATATTTCATGATTCACAGTTATATCAATTTCATGGTTCACGGTTATAAATTTCATGGTTCACAGTTTGTAAATTTCATGGTTCACAGTTATATCAATTTTCATGGTTCACGGTTAAAATTTTGATGGTCTACTGTGGTTCGCATGTTCGCAAATCGAGAGTGGTTCGCAACCATATATAAATATATATTAAAATATGTAAATATATATTAAATTATTAAATTATTAATTATAAACGGACAGTACGTACCGAAATCCAAATCCAATCCATTTAGTTATCTGTTAAACGATTAAATGGTTAATCGATATTTTTTACTACAACCAAATTCGCTTTAAACGGACGGCGCTCCTAACGGATTAGAGAAAAATCCGCTCCATTAACAGCCCTAATTATATACTACTGAATTGTCTCATCCATGTTGGTTTCGAAATTTCATATATGTAGTCTTACCTCTGAGATCCCTTAAAAGGTTAATGTAACTACTCAGACAACAATAGTCGAAGGCATATAATTTGGCTTTGTGTGACATATAAAGCATTATATGCCTTCGAGTGGGTCTGTTCATATGGAAAAGGAAAATCATGTGTTTTTGAGGTGAATTTTTCTTTTCCTTTAAAGATAATATTTTTGAGAAATAAATTTCTTGCAGACATCTTCTTAAGAGAGTAAAAGGCACCCCAAATACAACAAGAGAACATCGCTTTAGATGGTTTAGACACAAATAACATAGACCATTGAAATGCATCATCAGAAGTGTGAAGTATATATACATCAACAACCAGACTACAGGACAGGATTAATAAAGATGAATGAGCACGAGGGTGACCTGTATGATAATCTAGCACTGAATCGAACGGGAAGGCAGAAAGATTTTCATGTAGCCAGTCCAAAGTAAATGGGAGAACAGCCAAGCTATGTTGTTGCAAGTTCAAGATAGAATGTATTTGAGATTAAATTTTTACCTGTAATCCTTGAATGTTTTGTAGCATAAGGTCAATCTCTGCCTTGCATAACAGCAAAATTTGCTGCATTCTAGCATCCGCATGGAACAGTAGGATGATGGAAACAATTGTGTTTATCCTACTTGAACGATCAGTGGCATACTGGTTATCAACTGGTGAGTAATTTTCAGAGACCAATGCTCCTATCGACTTCAAAACAAGATTTAGAAGCTTATTGCTCCTATAAAACAAAAGTAAGCACGGTAATAGATAGTAGCGGCTTCTGCTTGTCCAAGTGATGGTGTTGGACTCGCTGTCCTCTTCTGTTATGCACTGTATTAAATTGATAAAAGACAATAAGGAAATATGACACAATTCATGAAAATAATTACAGGACATTTGAGGTGCAAGCACATAAAGTTTCAGAAGTTCATCACGGTGTTGGGAATGGTTATAGGTCTGCAACAAGTACAAAAACTATCTAAAGAAACAATAGTGTAGCTAGAACAAAAGAAAGGGAGAACTGCAACATAGACCAAACATTTCTGACACCAGTAAACAAGAAGGGGACAGTAAGAGAATACTCCCTCCGTTTCACAATAGTTGATGTTTAAGGTTTCATTACAATAACCAAGGAGAGCATTAAGTATCTCCTAATTTTCCATTTTTGTCATCTCTTCACATATGAAGTCTCTTCAAATTCTTCTCTCATTAACCAAGAGGCATTAACTCCTCCTCAGTCTTGGAATTGAGATAAAAGGACAATTTAGGAAAAGTGTACTAAAAATCTGTAAAACCTCAACTATTTTCAAACATTTTTTAATTTCTAGGAGGTCAACTATTGTGAAACGGAGGGAGTATTATTCAATGCCAAACCTCTCCTCCAAAAAAAGTAATGCAACTCTTATAATTTTCCAAGGCTTGTCTGCATTTTCCATTTAAACTATCATCAAGTCCAATTTGTCGGTTTGTTCAATATGTGAAATAACGGAAATTTTTACATAATCAAATCAACAAACTGAAATTTGTCACGGCAACTAGATAAGCAGCGGGAATGCAAGAACACAGATGTATGCCGTACTTACAGAAACAACACCAATCAAGTATTTTGGAAGGACATCGCCTAACTTGATGATGCTCTGAACAGAGAGTTTTGTGGGTCTGGAATCTAGTGTGGTAAGCATTCTGAGCAATCCACAGATGTTATCGAAAGGCAGTTCACCTGACTGGAACAGGAAAAACAAAACAAAAGGAAGTAAATTAAGTGGACTATGCTCCTGGTGTATTTTCTGCAAGTAAATCAGCTATCAATGAAATAAAGCTAAATGAATGCAGACTCTTATAACAAGGAAATGAAAACTTATGCATGCACAATTAGAGAGACGAAATTACAAAACATAAATTTCTAAAGGTGGCAAGTTACAACTCAAGTATCATGGTAGTAAACCAATATAGAACACAGTAGGCTTAGACACTCACTATCTGATCAATAACTACTTTCTCCAGCATCTGAAAAACAATACCAGCATCACCGATCTGTGACAGGCAAGAGCAAACGACATTCGTGAGACGCTTATAAGTTCCATCATTTGACTTCCTATCCTTCTCCAGAGTAGGCGAACTCTTTTCTGCAAAAAGAAACCCAGTTTTCAGGCTTGATTATAACTGGAGTCCCGGCCAAATATTGACTCAAAAAAGGTACTTGCTTAGTACCAAGAAAACAAGTGGCCATAACACGAATGAGAAGGGAAAGTTCGTCATTTGTTTACAAGTTTATTAACTTTAGCATTCTTGTAGCAAATAAAATACCCCCATCACACCTATATTTTTACACTTAAAAGAACAATTTGCTGGACAGAAGTAAGTATGAATAAAATGCACGCACAACCACAAAAATGAGGGCATACCGGCATAAAGCTCCCCATGTTAGACGATCATAGCAAGCTCAATGAATAGGTAGCAACTATTGATCTGTCTAGACTTTGATGGCCTTCAAAATGTCTTAGAAGCAGACACAAACTGCGACTGCTTCATCTTTTTTCTAGTATTTTTTACTACAAACAAACAAAACTAGCAGTTTATACGCACAAGTTCTTGGCGCTTGCTACAAGTCAAACTAATCAAATGCAATTTCCAACCAAAAAAGTTGTTATCAACTTGGTAAATGTCTCGCATCATTCACGTATTTGATTTTTCAATTGTTCATTGGTGCAATGACCTTCATAACAGATCAATAAGACTGGGTAGAGTCTGCTACTTTATGACCCAGACCTTTCGTAGGCCCACTAGTCAAAATCAATTGTTATTTCTAGCTGTATTAGATTCTGCTTCCTTCACTCCACCTATTGACATGGGAAAAGCAACGTATATAAAGATACACCTAAATATGTAACCATTCTAGCCATCTTCGCTTATTTCCTTTCCAAAAATTTGTGGTTGACTTCTTAAAAAACAGCGTCATCTTATAAATCATACACTGTTTGTAGCCATCTTTTTGTATCACTGAGTCACCGTTCAAGTGTTAAGCTCTAATCCATGCGTCACTACAAACAGTGAACGATTCATAAGATGCCGCTCTATTTTCTCAGAATTCAACAGCCTAACAAAGTTAAGCTATCCATACAAGATTTCACCAGTAGAAATACAAATAATTGATACCACAGATTGGAAAACGAATATTGAAAACAAGAGCTGAATCCTTGTACTAATACGAAGAAAAAATGAACCATGGCAACTATATTACCATAAAGGTTACTTAACCATGGTGAAACAGAAGATGAAAAACACATGTAAAACATAGAAAGAGGAAAATATGAAGTTGTAACAGTACCAGGAAAAACTCCGTAATGCCAGAGTAATGTGATCAGGAAGCTAATATAGTCTGTTGTCGGGATGCGTCCACCCTTGAAGACTGAATCCAGAACTTCCAAGATTCTGAATAGCAGAAATGGCTCCAAATCATGAACTGCAGTGAGCAGGTAAAATGATGAGCATGGGCGAGAACTGCATAGTTATACCGTCTTATACTCGCATTTTCGAGAACATGTGCCGTCGGGCTGAGTCACCCACTAATTTTGATCATTGCAACCACAGTTCCAATAAACACAGAATAAAGGACATTTACGTTGGTTTTTTCTAGCATGTTGGTAAAAAACATTTAGAAAACTCTTCGTAACATTATCTGGCAAAAATTATTCACGTCAATTCGCATATTTATATAGAGACTGTAACCACCAAAAAGCTATTCATAAAGAGAAGAAAATAACTTAATACACAAACAATAAGGGAGACAGTTTTCCTTTAGGAGTCCAGCTTGTCCTCCTCGTTTGTACATTATATTCCTTCTAATAAATTTCTTCTTTTATCCCAAAAAAATCAAGGGAAATTTTCAACCCCCCCCCAGAGCAAACAATAGAAACGTCCAATAGGCTAAAGACCATGAAGATCTCATATGAACCACCCCATCCTTGATAATACAGAGCGGAAGACTATTCAGTGGAAACCATATTCTGCTCACTCTAATTGCTCTATAAGAAAGCAGACAAACAAGATTAACTACATAAATGGGACAAATGAAATCTTAAAGTTGAAATGGGCACCAAACGGATCTTAGTTGTATTCTCATAATAATCCTTCACTACTGAAACTGAATGATAAGAACCTACCTCTTGAGTATCTGTACATTTCAATGTTAGCGGTGATCTAAGATCGAAAGGGAGGGGACACCACTAGAAGTATTCAACGATGAAGTTAGAATGTTGTGCATCAACTGTATCTTTCTTTTTTTCTTTTTTCTTTTCTTATAAAAATAAGAATAGTATTTGAAAGGGGGAAAAGAAATTACAAAAACGAGGCGAACCAGGAATCCGCCCAATAATGCATCTATTGTACATCTTCTGCTACTTTGGCAGCTCCGCTACTGCAACTGTAAAGGACATCTGAGGATCTGAGCCAACCAAGAGAACCCCTTAGAAGAGGAATTTTGGTGCTTAGCCTGTGAATTAGTGAGACTACCCTCATAACTGTCCGTAGTCTAATTTTAGCAGTTGTTACGAGAAGGCTATATCATGTCCGCTTACCATACAACAGTGAACAGTTACTGAAAGATTCCAAGTTAAAAGCAAAAGCACTCAGTGTACCAGCCATAAGAAAATGGGAGATATTGTGAATCATAAAAAAGATAATCTTCAAGAAAGCAAATAAGCAATGGGCTTATTCCTAGGAATAGTAGCCATAACTAATAATGTTCTTATTCCAAATGAGAAAAATGTCATTACTTACATAGGCAACAAGATACTAATGACTGCAGCAGCAGTGGATTCAAGGAAGAGAAATAATAAAGGCAGCTCAGAGAAAGTTCCTGGATATCTCTTGAGATCTTAATGAAAGGGACTTCTCCTGCAAAGTTAAATCGATGGATTATCACCAGCAACACATTAATATGGAAATAATAATAATAATAATAATAATAATAAT
>JAOTQG010126544.1:10232-20632 GCA_025631175.1 Iris virginica
TGCAAAGTTAAATCGATGGATTATCACCAGCAACACATTAATATGGAAATAATAATAATAATAATAATAATAATAATGGATAATTCTTCAGTATCATCAAAGTGTTTACTATAAAACTGGCTCAGTGAAATTTGCATGTTGTCATATTCACGTGAAATGGAAGAGTTCATTAAAGCACGCTGTCCGAGAGAAAGTTGAAGATGCAATACAGCCTGCAAGCAGTATCAAGTGCCACAGCAATGAGATTGAAGACAAGAACTAAAACTGGAGAAATCAGAGACACAGAGATGCCAACACCATTTTATCAAGAGTTTCCAATTCCCAGGGAAATACCGACGCGAGTACTGGTAAGATTAAGAAACTGCATACCCTTGAACACGCAGGATTTTTAACACCCAAGTGGATTAGCAATAATGGAAGCTCACTTATCCAAGCAAGCTGGAATTCTAGAATTTCAGGATCACTTCTATGCAGATACATGCAGTCTTGCTTCTGCCAAGTGTAAACAATTCCAAGACTACATTATGAACAAATGAAAACAAAAAGAAGCACACTGTAAATGAAGGCGGAAGTGACAGAAATATTAAGTATTAAAAGTACAAGAAAGAAGAATACCGTACAAACAGCCCAAAACTCAAACTCAATCTAATAACTTACAGGTCATAACTCTGGGGATTGAATCTTTACTTCTTCTTCTTTTTTTTTTTTTTGATAGAAAAAGAAGTTTTAATAGAAACAACATAAGTGCAAAGAGGTGGACAAGAAATCCACCAAAAATATCAAAAGCCCTAGCCAAGTCCACTAAAGACAAGCTAGTGAACACTCCCAAACACCGCGCCCAAAGAGAGGCCTGCCAAACCCTTTCATATCTAATCAAGCACATATCCTGAATAGTCTGAGTGATACAACCATATTCCCCTCTCACTGCAAACAAAAAACTACAAAGACGCCACGCCATAGGGCAATGTAGGAACAAATAACACATAACACACACATCTGGAGATAAAGCCTTATATAGGCACCGTCGTTGCCTCCAATCAATCAAACGATTAAGAGCAATTGACAAAGCAAAAACCTTGTACTTAGGCAGAAGAACCTTAGACTTCCAAATAAAATTGTAAAGAGGAAAGGCAATCTGAGTCTGAGGTCGAATAAGGAATTTCATAAGGGATTTGACAGAGTAAACCCCTGAAGGTTCTAGAAGCCAAGACCGACAATCTGAGTGATCACAAAGATAAAAAGAAGACACTTGATGAAGCAAATTTGTAACCTTGATGGACTTTCGATCATTAAGGTTCCTCGGGAAATGGAAATCCCAAGAGAAACGACCCCCTTCCTAACCAGGAAAGAAGAAATAGGAGCATTGTGAGCTTCCGAAAGACGGAACAAACGAGGAAAAGAAATCTTAAGAGGAAATTGTATCTTTATTTACGCACTATGTCTGCTCTTCTAACATTCTATGAAATGAGGCTGGAATTAGGCTAATACCAGCAGAAGAGACTAACACTATCAACTATACGATAATAATACAGTATACATACAAATTAAACAGCTCAACAGCTAACAAAAATAATATAAACCCAATCCACCTAGGAGAGCAGAATAGACTTGTTCAAATGCAACCTTAGGCTCCAGCATTAACATAAAAGTAGCAACCCTACTCGTCCGAAAGTAACTGATAGTTGAATGTGAATACCATCTAGTTTTTTGAGTGTGTCGGGTCTTTGGTAACTGAGCTAAAGGAAAGAGCATATTTGTCAAAGGCGTAAAGCGAGACTCAGGTAAGAGATACCTGGGGCGACTTACAAGCGAAGCAAGAAGAGATGCGGGAAAAGTAAGAAAAGTTAGAAATGGGGGGGGGGGAGATAACCCAAAAACATTTCTAAAGTTGGATGACGATATCACAATAAAATGTCAAATATGTTGAGATTAACATAAGTTTCAACATCCACTCCACTTCAAACAAGAAATAAAATTGTTGTTCTAAATTGACAAATTGCCATCCCAAATTAGTTTTAGGTCAACTAAACAATCTCGTCTAAGGCCCCTGTTAGTTGTACGCTGTCCTTCCAGCCAAAAGACTGCATTCGACAGACGGGAAATTTCCAAAGGGGTCCCAGTGTTATTTTCTCAAACTTCTTTGGGCAGTCGACTTTTGCCGAGAAGAAGGGACAAGCAATCAACTCAAAGCTCAATCTTAATTCTAGCCTATGGCTATTCTCCTAATTTACTCTGTAGAAGGCTATAACAACTCTCCTAATCTACACTTTATCTACTCTCCTAATTTACTAGAAGCATAGGACTACGCACATACTACTTAAACTAGGGCTAGAGTTAGGTGTATGCTACAAGAGCTAGGTTAACAGAGATTGTACTAAGAATATCCATACCTAACTAACCAATCGATAACTGATCACATAATAATGTCCCCATAACTGCCAAAAACGCATTCCACTAACCAAAACGCTGTTCTGGCAACACATGGGTTGGACTTTGGCATGAGATTCCACAGTTGTCGAAATGATCACTTATCACCTATGTCCTACACCAAAAAATTGGTCTTCATGGCATTGTCGAGTTTTTTAGTTAATGAAAGTGTGCAACACTTTCAGTTGTTCAGGGAGACTGGAGAGATTGGTTTCTTGAAGTTCCAAATTTATCGTTTCCCAGTTCTTTTTTTCTTTCTTTGATGAATCTCTCATCCATACTTTGTACCTTTTTACTCTTTTCATCTAATTCTTCATTTCTTATCAAAAACCAGTGCTTCTGGAATAGGTTCAACTGATGTACCCATCTCACTACCACCCCCCTCTCCACTGTGACAAAACAGGGTGGCGTTAGGACACTAATAGAGGGAGTTATATTTCCAGACTGAAACAAAAATGAAAGAACACCACTTTATATTTTAAGCGACGCGTACATGAGAAAAGCAACTACGAGCGGTGGGGCATGATTGAAGGAATGCTTAGTAATCATTAAGAGCACGCCAACAAAGAATAGACAAATAGCTTAGCGAAGAAGTATAGACAAATAGCTTACTGAAGAAGTAAGACAAATTGCTTACAGGAACTAGCATTTCTTCAATTGCAGAAAGGCAAACCAATTTCATTGAAGACTCAGGAGTGCACATTTTGAAAACTGAAGTGAAAGCCTGGAAGGTGCAAGGATTAAAATTGTCAATCAAGAAGCCATACAGTGTAAGGAACTTAGATTTGAGAGATAAAATTAGAACTAGGCACACATCAAGCTGCTTCTATAATCAAATGATGCGGTAATTAGCAAAACAAAAACCAGGTGTCATAAAAAATGAGGAAGATCGTCAAAACCTGAAGAATGTGAGATTTCCAACTACCACCCACTTGCAGTACAAGTTTTGGAATGAATGGGATAAGTGAAAGTGTGTGTTTTTGGCGGAATGCTTTGCCAGAAGGTGTGCTGCATATCTGCATGTCATATGCATTATAGTTTAACATACTTTTTAACGAAAAAAAAGATAATACTGAAGATAAGCAAAAATTTACAAGAACTACAAACAAAAAGTCCACAAAAGAAAACAGAAAAAAAAAGAACCAACACACTGTATTACTGCAAATCTGTCACAGTCGCAATGGAAGACACCTGTGGAACCCTAATTTCATATGCCAACACTTGGGGAAGACCGTTAGAAGTAATTCAACATTGGAAAGATAGGAAGGTCCTGTACCTTAATAAATGACAGATAGAGATGTCTTTAAAACCGACACATGAGGAGCACATGTTCTCTAACAGAAAGGAGCTTTGTAGCTCTCTCATTGATGGGAAATGCCTGGACAAGTAGTACTGCCACTACTCTGTCAATTATATCAGCTCGACAATGAAGAATTGCAGACGGTTGATGATGTTTGTTTTCTTGTTCTTAGGTTAGGTTTCTCTAGTAGAGAGGATTCTATTTTCGCAGTTTTCCCTAAATTAGTGTAATTTCTCTACTTTGTTCATCAATGGAAATTACAGTTTAGTTGTTCTCTTCATTTTGTCCTTTATTTTCTTTGAGCTACTCTGTTACAAAAACCTTGACTATCATTGGCTGTGGCAGCATGGAAAGCTGCCATAGCTGAAGTCCAGAGAGAGGCAACAACGAGGCATCCTCTCCCGCATAAAGCCTTCAACCTCCCCAAGCATGCATATGTCAACCACTCTTACTTACTATCTTCAAACTATTGACTCCAATAATATACATTGATCATCTAGAAAACTTTGAATATCCCCTAGTGATGTGTATTTCTATTTGGTGTTTAGATTTAGACTATAAATGGTTAAACTAATTGTATGGAATATACTATTAGCATTCGTTGGATGCAAAAATAAAGAGAGAAAAAATTCCATCAAGAGGTTTTCTAACATGCCATATAATGGCTCAAATAATGGACCTAGGCACCTAGCTGAAGGCAATACATGTTCGAAGTGATGGGAAATAATGCAAAAGTCTAACAAGATATTCAGCTGGCCACAACTCCAAGTCCACATTGCAGTTGGCTACATATGCTTGTTTTTTAGTAACGATGCAATAAAATGTTAATTCGAAAAATTGAAAATTTGGGAGGAATGTGGAAAGAAACCAAAATAATGAAAATTTGGAGTGAATGTGGAAAAATTAAAAAAATTGAAAAGGAGGGGGAGGGGACTGGGGGAAGAATTAATCGCTGAGATTGTTAATCCAATGGTTGAGAATGTGACACACCCTAAGAGTCACATGACTAATCTCTTTTATACTAAAGATACCCAATAACTATGATTGTAGGGGACATCAAATTAAGGTGGTGTTTGTGCATTTTAAGTGCTGAATGCCGAAGTCTAAAAACTAGTTCGAATGTATCTGAAGAATTAAGAAGCAGCATCTGAATGCTGAATGCTGAAAGCTGAATAAGTAAAATTGTTTGGTTACTGAACTGAATGAATTTTCTGAATATTATTTTTTTGTCCATTTTAATCCTCTGATAGAAATATTTTATTGTTTATAATTGCTGAATAGCAATATAAACATATTATTATCATTACTAAATATAATGCTTATAAGGTAAATAAAAATTGACATATATTTGCTATGTGTATTAAATTTATTATCAGTATTTACTTAATTATTTTTATATAACTACTTAATTATATTTTACCTTCGTCCTTAATTTTAATCTAATTTATTATTAAGTTTATTATTTGATATATATTTACTATGTTTTAGATTCTAAAAACTATTTCTTCATATGATTATCAATCATATTTTAAATGAGCATGCTCTTACGTCTATTTTGTTGAAATATTTTAAATTCTTATCTAATTTCAAAAAGAAAAAAGTTACAAGAACAAAATTTTAGAATAAATAATAAAATTATATGAACAAAATTTAGAATAAAAAAGAGAATTAATAGAATAAAGTAGTAGAATAGAAAAATTATTTTAATGATATATTATATTTATATTTTATATATGTGTAAATGTATATAAACTCAAAATAATTTAATTTAATATACAAAATTAATGTTTGATTTAAAATAGTGCTTTAAAAACTTAAAATTCTATTCTATTTTAATTTTAAGATTTTAATTTACATTTAAAATTTTAAAATACAAAATTTAAAAACTTATTTTTTTAATTTAAAATTTAAAAAGCTTAAATTTCTTTTATTTGTATTAACTTAAAAGTACGAATAAAAAAGGAAAAGAAAAAGAAGAAAGAAAAAGTAATAAATTTAAACATTTATCAAAGGGAGAAAATTGTCCAAAAGGAGTTTCAGATGTTGGTGTTAACCATTCGGCTTTAATTTTAAATCTGAATTGATAAGACAATTTAAGCTGTTTTTAGATCTGAACAGAGAAAAATTACCAACGATCTAATTTTTGAGTTCTGCGATTGAATCAGACAAAACCCCCTTTCAGATGTTCAATAAGTGCAAACAAACACCACCTAAGTAAAGAAGACATGTCCGACACAGATGTTCTATGACACTCAGGGTAAATGAAATGAAAGATTTAAGAAAGAAAGTAGAGTTTATTTCATACAAGTCAACCAATATACCAAATTCCTCAAAGTATTTGGGTACTAAAATTGAATCAGGATATATTAGAAAAGGTAATATGAAATTATATGCCAGACGCATCTCAGGTATGGATGCTCACTGTGTCTGACACCATGTGTTCATGTTAATACTCGAAGCATATGTCTATGACCGGAAAACATAGCCAATCACAATTGATAGAGAATATTTACTTTATGTATTCTTCAGCTTGTAAAGGAAAACTTATCAAAATTGCGACTTCATTCTGGATTGCTATTAAAAAAAAGGCATTGGCTAAAAAGTGGTAACAGCATGAACATGCCATCTCATAAGAGATCGACCATAGTTTAAGAGCAAACCTCTTCAGAGAGTGCACTTCCGATGAATCCAAGTACTTTTTCCAACATAGCAGAAGGGGAGGATAGCCAGTCACTTAGGCATAAGAATATCTCTGAAACTATAACATTCAAAATAAAATATCTACCATCATCCTGCAATGCAAGAAAAAAAATATTAACAAATCTTAACAAATTCAATAAAAACTTGGAATGCGCATTCCCCAAAATTACGAGTATTTATAAAGTAAAGTGCCGTTTTAAGAAGATTTCATGTATCAATGAATGAGCTAAGGGGCTATAATTAAACTTCCCTCAATCTGTGTCGACAATGGTAACAGTCTGAGGAACCAAGATTCCTGGATGTCACATGTTGAGAGGGACACAAACCCAGGCACATATAAATAGATGTCACAGAAGAAACACAAGAAGTGAATAGGCTAGATACAAGATAACAAGCTGTTAAGGCTGTGCAAGCTAAAAAACAGATGTGTTCACAAGCTTCCCAGAGCATGACAAACAACCCTAAGATGGCAAAACTTCCTTTCTTCAAACATGCAGGTCTAATTTACAAGAAATCGAACAAGGAAATTATACAGCTTAATATAAGTAAACAATTCAGGAAATAAGAGAGAATAGGTGAAGTTAATCATCATAAATATTCCCATATAACTGTTTTGGTAGTTGTAGTATTCATGACTATTTATTCGTAATTAAACATCAAGTTTTCGAAATTTACGGTGAATTTACTTCTGATTTGTTGCATTTACCATATTCTTTACAGACAAAAAACTACCTCCTTCCCTATATGAATGCTACTTTTCATGAAAAAGGATTTTTTACAGAACAAATAAAACTAGATGTAAACTTCATTATAAGACAAGATAAAACAAGAAAAAAAATATACATATATTGAAGTACGTCCTTGAGAGCATTTATCCTCAAACGTGACAGTCTCCTGCTTAGTATGGTTCGCAAGGCCTGCCTTTGCCCTCAAGGATTCATATGTCCTATTACCAGGTTAGTGAGTCACAGCCCATAATTTAAACTTTCTTCTGTGGGTAATTATCAGTCTCCATGACTACTGTAACACCCATTCAGAAACGAACTTAAATAACATGTCAAAAGGTTGGTTTTCATTCGGGATGTAAGTCAACAAGTTCCTCATTTAGTTCAAGAATTTGAACACTTTCCCATCTCACAAATGCCTAACGATTTGAACTCAACTCGGCCATTATTTCAATTATTAGGGGTCGGTTACATGAATCCTTTTCAACAAAGGGATTGGGTTGAGTCCAATGCAAAGTCATCAACAAACCACACTGGTTCATGGCCTTCAATGATGATGTCATGTTAGGCTCAATCTTTGTTAGCTCTAGTTTGGTTGTTGTTAATATTTATACAATCACTTAGTACGGGCTGTACTTAGTGGTCTATGTGGAAAACGTCCAAATCATCTTAAGCTATTTTCTCTCAGTTTATTTCCAATTTGGGCACACTTTCTCCATCTCACAACGTGTTCATTTCAAATCTATCTTTTCTACTTTTACTGCATATCCATTATCTTAACATTGGCCTATCACAGATCCCCATTAAAACTTCCTTATCAACTAGTACATATCATGTAACACTCCAAGTGAACTTCCCCATTTCATCTAGCGCATCTCACACTATAACTAACATCTTCTTTTTTTCATGATTAAAATTAATAATGATTTCTACCACTTGAACGTCATTAATTAGCATTCAAGGCACTTAAAAAAAAACTGTGCCAAAAATCAGTTAAAAGGCACATCCTATGAATTCAGATAGATTTGACATTTCCAAAAATCTGGTGTTCCTCAAACTGAATTACCAAGTTCATACCTTCTCTACTAGCTGATGTGAAGGGCTGAGGGGAAATACATCGAATAACTTCTTCAGTAATTTCGGCAAGATAATTTGGTCCCTTGCATCGGAAGGAGGAGATGAAGAAGCTTGTAACTCATCTCCACTTTCTTTAATCTCCTGAATAAAGAACTTTACCACAAGATCTATGTTCTGCAGTATAGATAGCACACAATCATAAGATTGTGCATCTAGATGTAGAACATTATGAATCCCGGGCATGAAGTCCTGGAAATAACTGATCAAAATTGGCACAAGGTCTTTCAATTCGTTTGTAACAATGGACAACCCTACAAAAAAAGTCAGAAGTAAGAAAAATATGGTACTTTTCATTTCCGTTGTAGGATGATACAGAAAAGTTTCATGGGAATGAGAGTAAAAGAACAGATAAAGGACATGACAAGGATTTTTCCTGATCAAGGAAAATAAAATAATAATAACAAAAGGTCAAAGAATGAAAGCAAAAATGTGGTGATGAAGAACAGCAATCCAGTCCCGTTCACCTCTAGAAACGGAAAAATCCTAGAGACTCCACCCCGGTGCTGTTGGAATGCATCATACCATCTTCTTGCTTCAAGAAATAGAGTAAACCAAGAACAAAAAGAAGCTGCCTCTTGACCATATTACGGTCTTAAGTGTATGAACCTCTCTGACATATCTAAATGCCCATAAATATGACCAATTTTTCAAAAGATGACCTGTCCTCTAGTGTTCCAACCTCCACAGTAAAGGAAGCTGTGATGGCTTGATCTAGCGGGAACAAAACAATAAAACTGGACCATCAAATTGCAGCAGCACATAATTCTTAAAAACAGGACGGAACGACAGGACTGAGATGTAGCGCCTAATTAAAGGTAGGCTCAAGGAACTGACACGGTGACATAATAAAAATAAAAATAAAAAGGTTCACCTCCTTACAAAATGCACCAAACAAATACAGGATTATGGAACTCTTGATCAACAAAAGCCACGGACGGGATACAGAGTTAATGGATATTTCACCACTTGCAGGTGTTCACTAGGAAATAGAGATATAAGTTGGAGAGCATAAAGCTTCAATCCTTTCATTAAAAGTAATACTCAAAGAATCTTCCTTCTCTCTTTGTCACAATACATGAGTCTTTATATTAGTAATTTAATAGAAACAATAAATTCCAGATGAATGCATCTGATTCTTTGAGGTTGACTAGGGCTATGGAACCTCAAAAAGGATAAAAGTCTTTATACTTGACTAGCATTTCCATGAATGGTTTATATTCACCAAAATGAGTATACAATGCATTCCTTGTCAATTTGGACATCGACGTTCTCCAGTGTCTCATATGGCTGCAGTCTACCGCATCTTGATATACTTAAAGGCTACACCGGGAAAAGGATTGTTGTTTGAACCTCACAGTCATCTAGATGTTCAAGGGTATACCGACTCAATTGGGCTGGCTCCTTGGATGATAGGCGCCCCACTTCTGGCTGTTGCACTTTTGTTGGAGGAAATCTGTTAACTTGGCGCAGCAAGAAACAAGTTGTAGCAAGATTCAGTGCCGAGGCAGAATATAGGGTTATGGCTCTTGGTATGAGTGAGCTTTTGTGGACTCGTTCTCTTCTTAAAGAACTGGGATTTCCACCAACCTCCCCCATGAAGTTAATCTGTGATAACAAGGCAGCTATATGCATTTCTCATGATTCGGTTCAGCATGCCTGAACAAAGCATATCCGGATTGAGCGGCACTTCATCGAGAAGAAGATTTCTAGTGGTCTCCGTTGTATTCCTTATGTAAAGACTAACGATCAATTAGCCGATGTCTTCACTAAGGGTCTTCCTAGCAAAGCTTTTAGTCCCACTATAAGCAAGTTAGGAATGAGAAATATTTTTGCTCCAACTTGAGGAGGAGTCTTAGGGTCAGATCAGGAATGCGATATAAGATGATATAAGGTGATATTGTTCTGTTCACAATATTGATATAGGAAAATATGAGTGATATGAGATTTCTGAGTAAAAGACATAATTGCCCCCGAAAAATCTCGGCCTCCTTTAACTTTTGAATTGTCTCATCTGATATTGACGTGCCCCCGAAAAATCTCGGCCTCCTTTAACTTTTGAATTGTCTCATCTGATATTGACGTGCCCAGGTGCACTCTCTCTCTCTCTCTCT
>JAOTQG010126545.1:0-10202 GCA_025631175.1 Iris virginica
GTGCGAGCTCGACTTTGCTCGGCCGCGAGCTAAAGCGACCTAAGGTTAAGGTGCGAGCTAAGAAGGCGAGCAACATGGTGATTAACATATTCAGCAGAAGCTCAGCGAGCAGGATCATGCTCGGCATACTCGCGTGCGAGCAGCAATCAGGTCGACAGTAGGTTTCCTTTTCCAACAAGGAAACTTATGTCCGTTTCCTTGTTATTTACTTTCCTAATTTAAAGTTGTTTTTTATTTTGTTTCCTAGTTAATTGTTTTCCTAGTTTGATTTGTAATTGTTTTCTTTAGGATTTTCTAATTAGTAGTTTTCCTATTTCATAGTTGGTTTAGGATTATAATCTTGTAGCCTATATAAAGGCTTTCTTTGTATTCATTAAAATTCAGTTTTTGAGTTTGAGATTAATTGAAAGCTTTTGCTTTGTTTCGAAAATTTTCTTTGTGAGATTTTCTTTATTCCGAATTCTTTGTTCTTGAATTTTGTTCTTGGGCAATTAATTCCCCTATTGAGTTCTTAGGATAATTTTATCCTAGGGGTTTAATAGCACCCATCTATATTATCTTCTCAGTTCTTCAATCAATTGCGATTGTTAGGTTGATTAGCCATCCACCTTCCTTACCAATTAACGTTCCTAGGATTTTCGCACTTAAAAGGGGTTTTGATCTTCCTTTGATCAAGGTTCCTCTCATTAATAACCTCGTAAGGTAGATTGTACATGGAGTTTCCATGCTAGATAATTCACCGGTGTGAGTTTCGTGACCATGAGAAGAGATGGCCACAATAGGATTAGTGGATTCGGAAGCAACAACAACCTAAAGTTGGACGTGACAGACAAGGAGGACGATGAAGAGGCCATTATGGTCTGGGACTACTTAGTGAATGCGGCGGAAGAAATGCACCAGGAAGAAAGGTCTGTGATACCATATTAGATTTAGGGCATCAACCATTCCATTCTTTCATTGATAACGTAAGTATCTGTATGAGTAACATGAGAGCATAAGTATGAAAACAAAAATATTATCGATCCCAATAGAGTAATTTACATTTGTCTAAGAGAAGTTTGTAAAAGCTCACAATAGTTTTGTTAATTTTATTTAAAAGCTACAAGTCACTGATGCAGCAAGAATTTATGCTATTTTGGGCAATTTGCCAAACATTAATTTGGGCAATTTATATATTTTCTTTTTCTTTCTACTCCTTTGGTCCCAATAGATACTTCTATTTTCACTTTTGTTATTAGTAAAATTCAATTTTGATTAATTATTTGACATATTTATTATATTTTATATTTTAAGACTACAATAATTAAAATATTATTAGATAAATAATTGTCAATTTTTATAATTCACAATTATCAAGTAAAATTTTATAATCACTTGATTAAAATTAAAATTATTCGACCAACAAAAATGAAATTATTGTGACGAATTAGTTACTTTTAAAGTTAATTTTCCTGTTATCAAATTAAAATTTTAAAAGTTATTAAAAATGTTCTTAGTTTGTAATTTAGAGTTGAAAGTGTTACTCTTCATACAAAACGAGAAACACCAAGTGGGAATTGGTTACGTCGTCTTTTACAATAATGCATTAAATTACTGTATTTTTTTAATGATAAAAAAAAAAGTAAAAGAAAATTTGAAATAAATTTGTGAAATCAAAAAGAGAAGTGAAAAAAAAAAAAAAGTAAAATATTGAATTTGAACCTACATAAAAAATTAAACGCTAATTTAGGACTGAGAGCTAGAAATGATTCAAACTCTTGCAAAGGAAAGGACGATCATACAGGAAAAGTCACAAGTTTCATGTTGGTTCTCAAAATTGTCCCAAAATGAGTGTGAGTGTAGTTCTTCAACTTACGACACATTCCAATCTCTATCGAGTACACGACATCCGACATGACCATCGATGCAGAGTCCGTTTATTCATTTTTCGCTATGTAGGATCCAACGAGGAAATAGAAGTGGAAACGATTGCACCCAAGCACGTCCCCAATTCATTCATATTCAAACTTTAGGACTCACATTTTGGAAACGTATACCAACAGCCAAATATTTTCATCGTACCTTCTCAAAATTTAGGGAAAGTAAGTTTATAACATCGGCCAAAAAATGTTTAATCACAGACCAAAAACACATTGCCGACCCATAGAGAGCGACATGGCCTGCACCTAGAGACCTCCCCCCGCCACCCTCATACCATATTACTCCCACCGGGTGTTGGGCTATCACTATCCATGTGAGCTGGGCATCTTCTCTATGATTTCTAAATCATACGGAGAGATGGGAATTGTGTAGGTCACAAGAAATCATGTGGAGGTTGCATTGGGTTCCAATGGAATGAAAAAGGACTTTGTTTGGTATAGGAAAGCACATGAATTAGTTAAAAGTAGGACCAAAGTCCTGAAACTAAACTTGGGAGCAAAAGAGACTCTACATTAGAAAAAACACTTTTCTCCAGATATCCAACAGTGGTGTCCACGCCTCATTCCAAATATAAACCCGAGCCAAGGTCATTCTCACCCGCCCACCACCAAGTAATCAGGTTTCGACCAGTCAGTCCCCGCTTCTCGACAAATTAGTCTTTGGTAGTCCAGTGATAAACCAGCTGTTCAGGATGATTTCTGTGAACGTATAGGTTTACAACCAAAACCTAAGCCTCGTTCTCAAGTTACCTTTTCCAGGTACGCTTGCTCTATGGAAAAGCAACTACAGCATTGTCATTTTATCAAACACTTGCATAACATGATACTTGCTTTGACCAGCCCTGAAATACGAAATGCAAGTATAAATTGACGTATTTAACCGTGGAGAGAGAGGTCCCAAGCATGAATATAGATGAGGTACTTCAAAATGAAAATACGTCCACAAATACATGTATTATTGCATAATAAGAACAATCTTATATCTTCCACACGACTTGGTATCCCATACCAGGTATATTGTGTCAAAAGCTATTTGTGGGTCAAGAATATTGATTTTACCAATCACAGTACATGTGGCACAACATTAGTGGTAGGAAGTATCACATCATTGGTACCCCCGATGGTAAAGAATTTTGAATCCTAATCTTAACTCTTTTCCGACAACAATCAGCTAGAAGAGGTAAATCAAAACATGTCCTGGAAACAACTATAACATGTACAAGCAAGTGTAGCCTAACGCAGTCAACTAAGAAAGCCTCAAGGCTAAATATCCAGTGACTTCTCATTTTCATTTCTCTGTGAATCCCCCTAGCAGCTGCTTTCAAATTGAAAAAAGTAGCTCAATTTACTGAAAGACTATCCACTCAAATCTGGTCTGATGCAAAAAAATAAAATAAATGGTGATAGAACCTCTCATTACAAGTACACTACATATATCTCGTTTCTAAGAACTGATCATCCAAGAGATGATCCACCCACGTACCTAACCAGCCAACACCAAGGAAGATTTTGAGTCATAGTACCCAATTGTATCATATATAAAGCAATCCAACTTCCATAAACACAAAGCAAATGTGTCTTAAGGGAGCCATGTGTACAATAAGTATCAATTTCCAATGTCTCCTATAGTCCTCTGTTATTTACAGTAGGCAACATTGCAATTGCTGCAGCTTCCAAACTCAACTCAATTCAGCCTTATTCTCAATCATTGGGGTTGGCTGTATATGCTTAAGCAAAATCTTATAAACACCTTCAGGAAAACCAAGCCTAGAAATTATCTCCAGGCCCATTATAGATAACATAAGTGCACTGTCCAAGTTTTACACTAGTTGCCAGCACCAATGCAATTTTCAGCAAAAGGCAAATGGCCAAAGGCCTGAGCTTTCATATTTTTCCTCCACTTCTATGAAGACTCCATTTGCACCTGGATTTCCACATTGTTGTGATATATGATGAAGATATCATTCCATTTACACCATTAACCATCTTTCTTCCTGGCAGAAATCTCACAAGTTTTCAAAATTAGAGGGAGAGATCTAGTGAAATTTGAGCCTCACTAATCATTTTCTTGTAATACTTATACCAAAGAGAAACAGTCAATTGATAGTACCCCTTCCCCTCTCCATTTTTCTTACTAAGAAAATAACAGGGAAAAGATTAGTAAATGTTCTGGAGCTTTAATTAACTACCATGTGAATAATGTTTAGTTTTCCGTTTCCCCTTTTTTCCCTGCAACAGGTCAACAAAAAGGATTAAAAGGCCCAGTTTGTGCCTTAAATGCTAGGACACTGATACAAACTATTTGAGATCATCCTTGACTAGTCTCCAAGCATTGAGTGTCCTTTTGGTGGTCTATGTATAATACTCATAGGTTACATTTTCTCCTTTTTTTGCTCAGCACTCATAGGTTACATACATGGTCAACATACTGAAACATGGTAAACACCCAAAAACTTACAGAAAACTCTGAGCACTTCAATCTGCGCAATCCTATTCAATCAAAAATGGTACTCTGAACATTCTCATCATTGTTAGGTATAGAATAAATCTATGAGTGAGTTGTTGATAGTAATTCACTTAGATTATGGTATAAATGTCTAGAGACTCGATCAATCATCTGGAAAACCTAGATACCTGTTAATCAGTTTAGCAACTGGCGTAGCGTCACCTGCCGGGTATGGAACAAGAGATTCCGGGTTCATGGAAGCGATTATCTGGTAGAGCGTCCGAGGTCGAGCACAGAATAAATGCTTCCTCGCTGCTAGTTCTTCAGCTAGCTCACATTGATGGTTATCCATCAAGTCCTCATTCACAACCACTATTAAGGGTTTACCCAGTCTTAATGTCTCAAATATGCTCCCCGAACCTGTCACAGAATCAAAATTAGTCATAATTATCTCCTAATTTCTCATTTAGGTTTCTTCTTTGGTTCGAATTAAATGAAGAATCATATTTACTAAAGTATTACACCCTCCGTCCCAAAATGAGTGTCAACTTTTAACTCATTTGGGTCATCTTAATTAAGCATTGACCAAATATTTATAAAAAAAATTACATGTTGTAACTAATATATAAATATTTTTGATAAATTACGTATTATTCCTACAATGACTAAAACATTACAATCAAAAACACTACATATTTTGTTTAAAAAAAATAATTTCATAAAATTTTATAGTTACTTTTCAACAAGAAAAATTGCCGCTCGGTTTGGGACGGAGGGAGTACAATTATTGACCTCAATGTATGAACACATACAAATAAAACAGAAATACACTATCACACACACACACACACACATATACTCCCTCCGTCCCAAAATGAGCGACACTTTTTGTTCTTACACAGAGGGAGTACTTATATATAGTTGAGATATAATAAATGCATTATGTTAAAAGTTAAAAGCACATGTTATCATGACACAGTCTTTATTTAAATAAAATAGCCCATTTATGAGGCCCTTTTATCAAGCTATGTTATTGTTGGATAATATCATTTCGTGGTATCTACTTTTGTTCTTTTCTACTAGATACATGATTGCGACTAATGGTGGGCTGAGTTTTTAATTGCAAATCAAGTCTTAAATGTTTCACTGAAACTCAATACTTGCTACGCCTTCTGTACGACCCAAAATACTAGATAGTTGGACATCTACAATCATTCATAAAATAATTTAAAATATTTGATTTCAAAACAAGGGATTGATGGATTGAATTAAAGCCAGCTATTTTCAAATGCCCTGTGCATATTTTAGTTACGCAACGAGATCAAGCAGACGAAATATCAGATAAAAGCAATTTCACTTTTATAAAGGGCACGTGTCTTGGAATGGCAAATAACGGGAAATCATTGTGCAGAAGGTAATAATAACTATAGAGAACATAATAAGTAGATGAAGAGCCAATTGGCCTTGAAAGAAGAGTTACTTGAAAAGGGAGACAGCCTCAAGTTAAACTATAATCGACATCAAGAGGACATCAACTTCATGGAGTAAGGTAGGCACTTTTGCCTTGAGCAAATACAAAATGTTTTTTGACAAGTGCCAAGTTGATGAAATTGATACACATATTGATGTAATGTCTATGGTCCGATAAATATTCAAGAGCATGTTCATTATGACGCCGAACTCTTTATTTTAACGGACAGTAATGGTAGAAGTGAATACAGAGGTCAAGCAAAGGCAACCGACGTGTGGAACATAACTTATTATGTTCAGTAATGATCTAAATCATCATTGCAGAGAAGTTATTGAAAAGCACGGCAAGAATGACTCAAGAGGGGCGTTTGCGACATTTTACATGACAGTTTAATTCTCCTATGCTCACATTATAGTAGCTCCACATCCTAACTTATGAAGAGAGATTAGGACGTAATGCTACATAAACCAATTTTGCATCACCAAAGACACAAGTTTACCTCCAGAAATTCAGGTAGTTCAAACAGGGGAATCCCTAACAATGTGCACCATTCACAATCTCTCCTTATGCCTAGAGCAAATTGTTTCGAAATATGAATTCTCCAACTAAACCCGTTATGTTAACATTCCAGCCGATAGTTTCATAGTGATATAGTAACAACAAAAGTAAGATATTGAAACTTATCATAATCAATAACATAATTTGAGAATCATGCTCCCGTAGCTCCAACGCTTTACCTGCGTGACTTATAACAAGGGATGCTGATATGAAATTGTCTGCAATGCTCGACGAGAAGGTAAAGCAGTCTACAACCAGGGACTTGTCTTCTCCACTAGACTGCAGTATTTCAGATATATACTAATTCACCATCAGAATGAAAACCTAGCAGATATAAAGGCAGAGAATGAAGCTCTAATTGCAACAAAGATTTTTCTTTAAATTTGGATAAATTAGAGTTTTCATAAGCTAAAGTTTCCTTCTCTGATTTGGTGTTTTTGAGAAAGAGGGGGGGCTAAGAGCTTGAGAATTTACGTCCCCAAAATTACTAACAGCTCAACAGACTGATGTCAGCAGGGAAGTGGTAAACCAAATGAGCTTCTTCCGCTTGTAGCTTTTGCTTTACTTATTTTGGAGACTTTAAAAAGTGGAAATACTGAAATAACAAAATGAAATGACGGCATACGCACCATTCGTGCAATATAATAAGGATAGTACATGAACTAATTTTGAGTTGAAGAATTCAAAACCTTTCGAGTGTAGAACTATTCTTAACAATCCTGTAAACTGTCCTATACCTGCTACATTGGGCCTTATTTCACATTTTCTGTAACTGTATGGATTGCAAAGCCTCTAACTTGCAACAATGAGCCTGCCTCGTCTCCCCCTCCCTCCCCTACCACATCTGCACAACAGAGCTCGAGACAGCCCCAAGGGGATCTTGTAGGACAGGATACAATAAACCACCAGAGACGCGAGAAAGAATCAACAAGAAAAAATAGTTAGAAAATGCAAGCAGTCAATGAAGAGAGGTATAATAAGTGCATGCCACAAAAACGTTGGTTTTCGACAACTGATCAGAATGGTGGGAAGGTTTCACGAGATAAATTCGGGTCAGAAAGGAGATGGAACCACCTCGACCAATTCATCTTTCTTTCGTTGAGCACTCGACCGTCTTAATAGGATATAGAAAGTTCACTTGTAAATAGTCTAAGAATGAACTGCAAATCTAGCATTTATTGAACTGGGTTAAGTGTTTCACTTATATTCTACGATTACATTGAATCTGAGATGATGAGGAAACAAAAAACTATGAAATTGCATACAAGGCCATTATACCTTTTTCTTTAAAATGTAGGTCAAAGACAGCAACCTTACCCATGTGCAACTATAATCTCAAAAGATTGAATTACCTATTTCACTAGTAGGGAATTCAATTTTTCTGATGCCGACAATTTTGCATGCAGATATGCCAATAAATGCTGGCACATATCTAACCTTTAGTTTTAAATACTGATAGGGTTGCCTGTGAGCTAAGAACCAACAGAAATACTACTTAAGGGTCAAAGGTAGCCTCCTGCGAGGTTCCCCAAATAATCTCACATGACTTCTTCAGGCCTATTTAAAATGCAAAAATACTAGTTTAAGCTTGGATAAAGAGTTTCACCTTCCTTTACACTTAGACAAATATGTGACGGCAGCTGTGAAGCTAGTTAACGCGCTAGCTCTAGTTTTGTTTCCATCTGCGGTTTAACGTATTTATGTTTCATCCTTGACACTATATACTAACAAGGATTCCAAGTGACTCTAAACTACATCAAGCAATACTACCAATGAGATCCCACATTTTTTTCCAAAGGGCTTGCAACCCTCATCCCTTTAATACCCCTCCCCAAAACATGCAGATCTGAAGTAGAAACAAACAGCTTAATGGTCAAAGATAGCCTCCTTCAGGGTCCCTAAATAATCTCAACAAAGTTGTTTTGACTTAATTAAGATGCAACAGGTTTAATAAAGAGTTTCAACTTTAAACTTAGACAGACAACTCCAACCTAGTTACACACTAGCATAAGTTTGGTTGAATTTTGATTTCTAAATCATTACATTTTCACCCTTGAACAAATATACATAGATTTCAAGTAACTTTTGATAAAATACTACCAGTGGGATCCCCCTTTTTTTCCCAAGGGGGCTTCCGACCCTCTTCCGTTTACCCCCCCACCCCACCCAACCCACACACACACCAATGCAAATCTGAAGGAACAAGCGGCTTGTAACACCCTTGCCTAATATAGCTTTAACCTAAAGCAGAATTTCAAAAACCATATTTCCACAATACCGTTTCAGGGATGTAGGATCCACGGCCCATTTGAATGACGAGGTGAGTGTAGCCTTTCTTCAACAACTCTTCTTTAACTTCCTGGGTGTTGACCGCTCTAACAAGAGAATCAAAAGATGTTGTCCCGACAGTCACAAATACAGTTCTCTTTTCATCCATTCCTTATTATGGGCCTTACTCTTGTTAAGCACCAACTACACTTGGCAGCTGTCAAACAAAGTGCGAAGTTTTGTAAAAATCAACACAACTATGTAAGAATATGAATTTCCTACGAAAGAAAGTTGAGAAGGGAACTAATGGCAAGATTACAAATGATTACGATAACAAAAGTATAATGAAAAATGATATAAATAACAACAGAAACCAAAGGGAAAAACTAAGCAGTTTCACTTGCATTCTTTGCCTATTTGGTTTCATTTATGTTATAATACAACAATGTATCCCTTTTCCCCTATATATAATCCGTAACCCCAAACCCCATAAGATTCGAACCTGCAACCTCTATCCAGGCGGACTGGATATTTACCACTATGCCAGTCCTCAAACTCATTTATTTTAGTTTATCAATAGGTAACTAACATGACACCAATATAAACTGTATTTGGCCCCACCATAATGCCAATAAAAGAATAACAATTTATTGATGAAATCAAATTCTTAAAGCCACTTGATGTACTCACAAGTATCATAAAAGCTAATCCCTCAGATGCATACCGGAACAAAAAGAGACGGCTTTAAATGCTGTAAAAATTGCAAGAAAAGTTTCGTCTAGTATGAATACATAATGAGGGTTGGGTTGTGTTTCTGCTACTCCGTTAAGCCGCCTTGCTTGTCACGGAATCAATTTAGTGAATTTGTGTGCTGTTTGCAATTTATATACTTCTGATGTGTAATTCCGAAAAGTCCATATTCCATCTCTTGCTTTGATTCAATGGATTATCCTAGCCGCTGAATCATAACGGTAGAGACATTGGAGAAGTAATGGTATGATTCTCTTAGTTTGTTCAATCCTTTTTACATATTATTAGAGTTGTTTCTCTTCTTTGGTTTTGTTTTCCTCTATGTTGGATTGAGGGACGAAGGCAATGACCTTTAGGAATGCAGCAGAATTACCTAAGCTTCCTCTTCAGGGAGGAAGTTTAGTGGTAAGTAGGGAGAACACTGCTGTCGTTCAAGTGGAATGTTTGAGAATCGGTTAGAATATCTTCGGTGTTGTCTGGTAGGGCAGTTCGATAGTTATGCGGGTTCAGATTCAGAGATCGCTTCGTGGGCTACGAAGGCTTGGAAGACAGTAGTACCTGTATTGGTCAGTCGGTTAACAGAATTTAAGCTGTTGATTATACTACCTTCTCCGCGAGAAGTTGATCATGTTTTTAAGGGTGGCATCAAGCACAAGGACGGAATACCTTTATCGGCTCATCGTTGGGCGAGTAGTGTAGGCAGAAAATGGCCTTTTGTGGTCGTTGAGATTCTTGGATCCTTGTAAAAGGTTAGCCGCTTCACCTCTGGTGTTCTAGTGTTCTTAAGGAC
>JAOTQG010126556.1:0-10202 GCA_025631175.1 Iris virginica
TCTCTCTCTCTCTCTCTCTCTCTCTCTCTCTCTCTCTCTCTCTCTCTCTCTCCTCTCTCTCTCTCTCTCTCTCTCTCTCTCTCTCTCTCTCTCTCTCTCACAACTCTCTCTCTCTCACAACTTTGATCTTGATCAAATTGATACCACAAGTACAAATATCCTTTTGTATTCAAACACTATTACAGAGGAAGAGGACAACAAATACAAGCGCTGAAATCCTCAATATGTTTGCGAATAAAGAAGTATTTGTGAGGAATCTAATTATTTATTGTATCTATTGTCTAATAACTACTGAATACTTTTTTATGGTGAGTTTTTTACTTATTTATAATTTTATTTTTCTAGGAAGCTCCAATACATGTTTATGGTTTGATCCAAGAAATTGGAGGATAGCACTGGTTGGAGATACAATTATTGTCGAACATGTAAAAAAAAAAAACTACAGTGTTGCGAGGAAAAATTATATTGTGAAAAGTGTATAAAATATGAAGGATTATTTCTTGGGAAATAAAGCACCTTTTATTTTCAAATGTAATGCGCTTGCATTTTTTTTTTTTTTTGGTAGTTTTGCTTTATAATTTGTTTCTATTAATTGCAAAGATTGGCGAGAAATTCAATACAATTAAACGGCAATTCAAGCTAGCAATATGCAACAGATAATAATTTTTCCAACTCTTAAGAATATATGAGGAATAATAACAAATAATGACAACAAAAAATCACGCAAAAGAAGAGACACGGAGATTTTAACGTGAAAAATCTTCTCAATGTGAGAAGTAAAAACATGGACACTAGCCAGTCAATCAAGCTCCACTATGATCAAAATAAGATACAAGAGAGCCTCAAATTACAGCACAAATCATACTTAATAATCAGCCAAAGAACAAGACAAGAATGATGAGATAGAGAACATGAAAAAATCGAAAAAACCCCCAAAATTACTGCTTTTGTGCGCGGCCGATTACTCACTGCTTGAATAACTTCTCAACAATCACACCGTCCGGATTGAAGCACCACATGTTCCGTTGACAATTTTTCAGGCCGATCAAACGGTGAACGAAGAGCTTTCTCTTCTCTTCTCTCTTTTCTTTTGCTTTCTTTTCTTACCTCAGCTCTCGCTAGTACTCCAAAATTGACTCCTCTTCGTTTTCTTAAATGAGAATAATGAACTTGCATATATTGGGTCTTTCTCTACGCAAGGAGGGAGTACAAATATACCATAAGCAAAGGCACAATTGATGAAGAGGAGGGAGTACAAATGTCGCCTGTAGGTTCATCTAACAGTATTACATAGACTGTCAGCAAAGGCACAATTGATGAAAAGGACACTGAACTGTTTGTTTGGCATGGGAAAGAAATAGCTGTTAATGTACGGCCAGAGCGAAAAGCTGTAGAAGAAGCAGATGAAGATGATGTGTGGCTGAGAAAATTTTTCGAATATTAACCAGTTGAAGCCATGGTTAAACGGACAAATGAGGGCTATCCAGGGTATACTCAGTGTTATGCAGGAAGCAACTTCCAACCGAATATTGTCGTAGCAAGTCTAATCCGCAAATAGACACCACAAATGAAAATCTGGATACATTGCAAAACAAGTACAACGGGAAGAGTATGTACATGAGCAGGATGCTCAAAGAGAATGACAAGCTTCACCTGGCTAAAAATGACGGTACACCTTTAAGTCATAGCAAAATTAGTAGGTTTAGTATATTTTGTACCCGAAACAGTTGGAGTAAGTAGTAACCAATAATTTCATTATCATATTGTACATCATAAATGGAGAGGATGCAACTTGCAGCATGGGAACATGCTTGCAAGATTTGATTTGAACTTGAAGAGCGAACAGCATGAAAGATGGGCAAAAGAGCTCACTGAGCAAGAAGCCTTGCTGAATGTGAGAGGAGAATGATCACAGATGAGAAGGAATAGGTAGTATTTTCATTATTTTTTCTTTCCAAAAATTATTACCAATGCTGATACATATAGGTCAAGTAAATTTTATTATTTTACTTTCTGACATAATATTGTTAATTTCTTATGGTTATAAGAATTAAGTACCTTCTAATAAAGAATAAAACAAAACAGCTTAATTGAAACGGTTCGTGGAGGTGCTAATGAAGCAACTGAAGGCCAATAATGATGTCCTGAGGCAGCTTGAAGAGCAACAGGTAGTGCTATTTTTATTCCAGGCCCTGGCAACATATTGGTAGAATTCCTTTAACTTCGATAATTAAATTACATTAATTACAAAGATACTTGAATTAGAGAAAGAGCTGGATGCAAAACAGAAGTTGCAGATGGAAATAGAAGAGTTGAGAGGTCAATTGAAGGGGGTACGGCCTCTGGAGAGCCGAAGCGACGAATGTGCACGGAAGAAGATAGATGCTAAGTGACCAACTCATCTAAAAGCTTAAGCTATTAGAGAGAGCCACATTAATATGTATATCATTGTATTGCTTTTAACAATAGAGGAAGAGTTGAATGAAAAGATCGAGGAATTAAGGGATGGAGGACCACAACTAATTGTAAATGCGAAATGAACGACCAGTTGCAAGCAGCTCGAGAAGAAATGATTCCGGTGCGAATATCCTTTTTTAGCTTAATATTTCCAAGAGACACTAGACGAGGAGGACGAAAAGCTGAGAGCATTAAGGGAAAATGGGGGAAAGAAGGTATAAATGCAGTAGCAAAAGCTTTGAAGGAAATGAACGAGTACAATCCTAGCGGGAGATACATAATTCCTGAACTATGGAACTTCAAGAAATATCGCAATGCCACATTCAAGTAATTGCTTATACTCCCTCCGTTCCACAATAGTTGACCTATTGGAAATAAAAAAAAGGATTTCAAAATAATTGATGTCTTGCACATTTTTTTTTACACTTTTCCTAAATTACCCTTTTATCTCACTTTCAAGATAAATGAGTAATTAATACCTCTTTAAATGAGAGAAGAATTTGAAAAGACATCCTATGTAAAGAGAGGGCAAAATTGGAAAATTAATAGATATTTAAAGCATTCTTTGGTTAGTATAATCCAATCTTAAACATCAACTATCATGAAACGGAGAGAGTATTAGTTATATACGAGACAAGATTCCTCGGAAACGCAAAAGGCATTGACGCTCCAGACAAATGTAGGGACCCAACTTTCATACCTTGATATTACTCATGCAAGGAATACTGATTTCCTTTCAGTTAAATACAATTGCACGCAACCTACACCAAAAGAATAAATTAGATTTCAATTATGGGCATCACAGTAAGAAAAACAGAGTGTATGAGAAAAAGAAAAAGAATTGGAAAGAATATGCCATGAAGGATGCATCTACAATGGTCACACGTCAAGGTAATGAAGACTCCTCCGAATGTATACTACTGAAATTTTTAATGATCTAATTTGTATCTTTCTAGTATTATTTCTGTTGTTAGCTTGTGCATTTATATCGTCCACTTGGTTCACCACTGCAACTGGCATATTTTGGATCGAGACCAATTTATAGACCCAGAATCCATCTCCTGGAGTTTAGATTCATTATTCACAACAGAGTAATATAACTTTGCTCAATAAACTAAACTTAAACTCAAGGAAACTGGTATCTAAGCTCTGCTACGATATTGGCCATCCAAAACACCTAAAGGGGGAAGGGGGGAATGGAATTCAACAATATATTAATACTTGATCTCTGAACTTTCTGTACCCTGGTAGGCATATTTGTGTAGGGAATAATCGAGAAGAAGCTTAAATACTGCCATACTCCAACATTACAACATCCAAGTGATTGAACCAAATATGAGAAACTACAATTTTACTGGTCCAAGAATCAAACAATCTAGTATGATCTGCTGAAAAATTGATGTGAAACAGAGAACACTGTGAGACTACCCAAACGTGCTCCCAGTAGCTGCCCTATTTTTTGCAGAACGCTTATCTGGAGTGCATCCCCTACCTTCCTGAATGTTCTGTTCACAAGAGGGAATATCGATCTTGCCAGTTTCGGTTGTCCTGACTCAAATCGGAGGCCCATGTATGTTTATTTTCTATTTGCATACTTGACAGAATCTGGTTTATCTAAAGTAAACCCTTCGTATGGGCTCGATGCGCACTTGCCTTGGAGGCCACATATGGTTATGTTCCATCTAATACTTCCTGAAGCCTGTACACATCTGTGTGGTAAAAGATCAAGTTACACGGTTGTAGGCAAATGCACGTTCTACAGGGTGATATGATTGGAATTAATATGACTTGAAATGTAACTTCTTTCTTCAAATTTTCAAACTATTCCAAACTTGGAGACCCCAGAAGTGCTTGTTCACGTGTATTATCATTTGAATAGCACTTATCATCCCCATCGCCGCTCCAACAGCTAAACATTAACAAGATGATAATCAAAGATATTTTACTTTTGCACTTTCTTTATGCCTCACAAAATTGACTTTAAAGTTTTCTTCTTTTTTGGGCTTGACCGCCTTGAAGTATTGATGACACCAGTACCTCTGCCCAATGCTTGCCCCAACAACCTCTTTGTTATTGTTGTGGGATGACAGAACAAATCAATTAACATGATTCAACATTAGTTCTAAGTTCTCAATATTACTGAGGACCTTCCCAACAAGAAAAAGAAAGAAAAAATGTTCATCGTGATTAGCTACTGAGATCTTGCTCTACAATCTGCTTCTAGTAGCCCGAACGTACCAATGCACCATGATGAACTTAAAAACAAAAGTCATACGACTTTTATGTTATCTTTGGGGAGGATAATCAGAAGAAGAAGAAGACTAATACTTACCCCCAATGTTTTATTCATCTTAAAATGTTAACTTAGTGATTTTGCGAAAAAAACATAGAAAATATTAAATGTTAAAAACTAATATAATCTAATGCTTGCACTGTAGACTGCATCAAATTAAGACAGGAATTAGATAACGACAGAAAGCTCATATCCAGTTACTGGTGCATTTCGAATTGATAAAAGTAACAAAAATAACCTTCTGTTCTCAGACCATTTTGAAAGATATATAAAAAAGGAGAAGATTTCAGGAAGTCAATCTTCATGAGGGAAGTCTATTCCTAAAAACATTTCAACAAGCAGCATGATAAGTAAGCAGATTGTTATGTTGCTTCCAAAAGAAAGGGATGTCAACTGAAGCGTTTAGAAATTGCAAACAAAATTCTTAAGAACCTCTTCAGGCAAATAAAGATGTACATCATATGTCCGCAACGAGTTACAAGATCCTTGCATTTCAAACAGCAAGTTTCATTCAAATTCAACATGGAGCAATCCAGTTAATTAAAAAACAGCAAAGATATATCGATCACATATAACGTAATGGAGCATCACCGAGAGTTGCTGTCTTCGTGTTGCATCACAAATCGCAAGTGATCATATCCAATGTAGCACTCATCATAAAGAGAGAAATTTGCACTCTAGATTCTATAGCAGGAAATTGTATCTTCATAGCCTTTCAATAATTATTTTTCACTAAAAAAAAGTTTAATTGTTCATGCAGTGTAATTATGTAAGTATTCACAACCATGGTACTAAATAGCTCAATGTTCGTCTGTTAAAGAACCGGAATACATCAAAGTAAACTCAGAAAGTTCAAAATTTTATAAAGAGTGAACTGTTAATTCTGCATCTATGTCATGGTTTAGCAAAAGTACCACAATTGAAGAAAATAAGGAAAACAGGTGAGCAAATAGTACTGATACTGAATAAGAGAAAACTGTAACATGGATAAATTGGTCTGAGGTGGGACTTGATAATCTTAATTACATTGACAAGCTTTCCCAATTCAAGAAAGTGGTTTTCATTTATTTGCGGACACTTACATTCGACCTTATGCAGTTACCGTTTCACCTGTAATTTACTTAATTGACTCCAAATGCTACAATGAAATAGACCAGTAAGCAAAAAAAGGGGGCAACCTCAAATGTAATGATTATAGACCATACCGAGTCAATTGCATACCTTACACAGCATATCTGATGAAGACACAGTTTCTGTTGTTTACCGTCCTTTATCCGGACCCAATAATTGCATCCGACTCTATTTGACAGAATTCAGTGGCACACTTCATCTGTCAACAAGGGGCTACACTGAACATAGATCTACTGTAAGAAAACAAACAATGGGAACCTCAATTACAATCATTAATGACCATAGTGAAAACCCCAGGAATAGAAACTGAAATAACTTCAAAACTTACCAAGTAATTGGCATGTACCACTAAATTCTTTTCTCAAAGCCGCAACATTGGATAGAGATATTGTCATATAGGTGGGAAAATAACAGAACAGTATTTTGTCCAAGGAGAAGGAAGTATGGTTCACCAAATTTACAAAGTCAGCCAAATTCTGGTAACCAAGATTCAAATAGCAAAACAGCTGCATGCATGACTATTTTCTTTTCATATTTGGGATGATAATTTACCGATCAATCAGTCGGTAGAAACCAGTCCACTTAGTCCATATAAAAATTGAGTAAACTATATTTTTATCTTCTCTCCCCTACATTACAGGATTGGAAACGCTTTTATAATGGTTAAATGATTTTTATATGACAAGGTTGCACAAATCTTTCATGCACCTGTTTATCATTAGTGAAACCCATCAGGCGATCAACATATTTTTTTCATACCCCTTACGCCCTTTATGGAAATCGAGAATAGATGGAAAAAGAGCTCAACTGAGAAAAGGTTGATTTGCAAGGTATATAAGAAAAAGACCAACTCATAATAAGCAGGGATAAGATACATATGAGGTAATAACTCAAGGAAATCCAATAAATAGATATTCATTTATTTATTGATACTCAATATTTTATCATTCAATGACTAATTTCTCCATCCTCAACACCAAGACCATACAACACACCAGCATATTTTTCAGGTGAGCCACCAAAGAAACTTTCTTTCAGCTTCATGAATGTAGAACAAGTAAGCAAACTATCAGAACCAGCCTGGTGACATATACCAATCCTCTCAACATCTAGTAACTCTGCAAGCCTATTCAAACCACCATGGAGACTGTTGCAGAACCTCATCAGATGCTTGATATCGTAAAGAGTAGGAAAGTACATTTTAATCAAATTAAAGAACCCCACTTGTGAGTCAGGCAGGTTTTGGCAGGTCAGTATCTTCAGCAAATACCCAAAATCATACCCGCTGTGAAAAGTAACCCAATGCACGTTATCATTCAGCACAATCCCAGATGACATCAATAGCTCACTAAACCTCTGCGCATCGATACCCTTTTCACTGTTCATCTTAAAATCAATCCCACTCTGGGTCAGAAGCTCAATCGAATCATTGGCGTAGACATCATCGGTGACATCAAATTCACGAAAATTGAATTGCCAAACACAGTACTTATCAGTTCCACAAGTTGGAAGGTTTCCATTTTCATCAGAAAACGTAAGACCCAACTGAATTAACTTCAGCAGATCAACGTTGGCTTTCAATGTCTGGAAATTAAACTCAGTAGAGCTCTTGAAGGTCCCAATCGGCCTAAGAACAATGCCCGGGAACTCAGTGTCCATAGCTATGAAAGGATAATCATCCACAACCTCACGAATTAACGCAAACTCATTTTCCAGATTATAATTCCATACTTCCCTAATGTGAATGGAATCATTTTTTGTGAAAATGGTCATTTTCTCCATAAACTTAAGCAGATAGTCAAGATCCCAATTCAATAATACAGAACCATATATCTGCCAAACAAAAATATATATATATATATTAAAAAATAATTTTCAACACACATAAAATCCATGAAACATCTCCAGAAAACCCAAGCAGTCAAATCCAGAAATGAGAATAAATACAAGATCTGACCTTAAAGCTGCGAACTTCCAATCTGTATTCCAATTTCTGCAACTTTTGGCAATGGGTGATTCTAAAACTTAATTAGGAGATTTTAAATGTTCTCTTTTTTGTTAGAGTTTCTGAATAGGAAGGGCAAATTGGTTAGGGTTTGAGGAGAGGGATAAGGTCACATTGGTTCATGTAAGAAAGAGAGGTTGGGGAGGAAGGAATGAGATGAGGAGTGACAGTGCAGTGTGTGTGTGGGTGGGTGTAATAAAGATGATGATAAATATTGTAGGTACGGGTTTGGAAATATCGTAGGTTCGGGTTTGGAGTCGATTTTTGATAATTTTATTTAATGTTTTGTTATAATTAAAGCGAAAAAAAAAATACAAAAGATAGAGAGAAAATAACGAAATTTGTAAAAATTTAAAAATAAAAAATAATGATAATTAATATCGTTATCCAAATAGTAGCATTAGTGTGGATTGGCCGATTTGTGCTTTTACTATTCCACGCGTTTAGGCTTAACGTAATATATTAATGTAAGTGCCCTCGGTCACGTGATTTTTAATTTTTTTAATTAAAATTTATCAATTTAATAAAATATTATTATAATGATTTACAGTTTATAATTAATTTTAATAATTAATTTTAGATATATAATAAAAATATTAGTTGATATTTACGGTTTACAAATATTAGATCGTTTGACTTTTCTTATTGTTCAACAATAAGTAATTAAAACGTGAGTATGACATGATGTTCACAATATATATATATATATATATATATACTATATATGTGCTTAATTAGTTAAAGTGATTAAAATAAATTTTTTATACAATTTAGAGCAACTTATGAAAAATAAGGACAATGATGCTGTTATGTGATTGAAGTAAATAACAACTAAATTTACAATTAAAAAATAAGAAGTGTTAAGTTTTAAAGTATAAAATAGTTAATATTTATACAACTATTTACAAGTTGAGCTCATTTATACTATAAACAAGAAAATGCTCGTGCTGAGGGTATAAAATCATAAAAAAGTTATTAATTAAATACTTTAAAATCATATATTATTTATACAAACAAATAAAAAATTAGTTTTTAATAGCACAGAGTGCAAAAATAATTTTAAAATTAACTTATTTAAATATTTTTAAACAATATTATATTTATATAAAAAGTGTTACTAATACATAAAAATGAGAAATTATTAATTTTAGTGGAAAATATGAAGTTGTATGCTATTGGTGATAGATAATGTGTGAAGAATGTGTGATATTCTGTGTAGGGCTGTGCAAAAATTTTCAAAAATTGAATCAAATCGAGCAAACCGAGCAAAAATAAACTGAATCAAGTATTTGATTTGATTTTAATTTTTAAAAATTTTTGAAAATCAAAACCTTGACTTGGTTGTGAGTTTAGGAACAAATTATGTTCAAAAAATCATATCGAACCGAACCGAACCGAACTGACTATTATGTAATAGTAAATAAACATGTTAGGACCTCACTTTTATAACAGTATATTTTTTGGTATAGCAGTAAGTTGACAAATAAGTGAATCAAGTCTTGGATTCATCTCTGTATGTATGCTCAAATCAAATTATTCCTATCCACATAGTGGTAGAACTGAGCTTTATAATATGTAAGGTCTCAGTAACTATTCCTTTCAATGTCCCCTTAAAATCCAAAAAAAAAAAAAAAATGTATGCTCAAACATATTACCTGGTCAATGTCTTCATCGGTAGGAACACTCCAAAGTTTAAATAGCAGAATAAATCAAGTTCCGATATACATTTTTGATTCTGATACTTTTGTAAAATTGCATGTAACTTAAGGGTAATTTGCGCTGCCCCCTAGTGGTTTGGTCAAATTTGGTTGCCCCTCTCAGATTCGATCTTTATAAGGAGCCTACCCTTTTTTGAACAAAAAGTCATTTTTACCCTCAAATAATCTTAAGTACACTTGTGCTCTTAATTTTTGTAAGAAAATGACTATTTTCCCCTACCATTAAAGTATTTAATTACCCCCTCATCCCTTATTTAATTTGAACATTAAATACTTTTAAAAATGGATGATTTTTACCGGTTGGTATATTGAACGTTTAGAATTTTTAGTTGATGTACAAATATTGAAGTATTATTATTATTCTTATTATTCTTATTATTATATTAATATATTATTATATTATTCTTGTTTTCTTCATTTTCTAACGATATTGATGAATTCAACCATTTAAAATAAATGAAAATGCAAATGCACTTATCCTTGATAATTATCAATTTAATGTATGAAAATAATAACAAACTTCGTTAAAAAAGCAAAACTTAAATAAAGATATAAAATATCAAAAGAATAGATAATATAAGTGCATAAGTAAGAATAG
>JAOTQG010126567.1:0-10201 GCA_025631175.1 Iris virginica
AAAACAAACACAAAACACAAAACACAAACAAAAATAAAACATATCAAAAAACTCCACTCCCAAACGCACCCCTTGTGTCTTTGATTTATTTTTCAAACAATGTTTAAAAAACTGGACGGGTAAACACACCCTAATGTTGTTTATTGTAGTGCCCATGGGAAAGGAGAGGACTCCTTTGATATTGAAAATGAAGAAAATAATAGGTCCAACATACATTCTCTTAGGGACGGAGCCAAGATTTTGATGAGGTGAAATGACAAATAAAAATAAATGGATCGGCTCCACAAAAATTAAAAATAATGGCAAATGAACAAAATAAAATAACAATTTAACATCACATTATTACCAATTTCACAATATAAAAGAAACACAAAATATGCCAAAACATGAACAAAGGAAACACATTCTCACAATACAACGAAAACACAAAATGAACCTGATGCAGTGACATGACAAAACAATGAAACAAAGCCCCATCTTTTACATAAACAAACCAATTGAAATAGCTCTAAGCAAATCCAAATGCCAAAATAAATGAAAATAAGTAGCATATTAACTCAAAACAGTAACATAAAAAAATTATTCATATTTTATTCTTGAAATTAGGGCACATCATATACTAAGGGCAAAATGCAAATCATAGATTAGGGAACTGAAAATAGGAAATTGAAAGGAAGAGAGAGGACTCACATCACTCAACGACATCGCGGCGATAATGGTGGTTGGCAGAGGCCCGACACTGATGGAATCGATAGTCACGCAGGCGCAGCGCAGTCTCGCTCTTTATTCTTAGTCGGACACTGTTCTTTCTTTATTTTTGGCATTGTCGTTCTGAGTTGTTTTTCTGCATTTTATTTTATTTTTTAAAAAAAAAATCAATAAGTCAAATCAAAATATTTGGCTTAACAAAATGACATCACTTTGTTTTAATTTATTAAAAAATATAGAAAACACAAAGGTCCCGTCAATCAGATCGAAGAAGACGAGAAAAAAGGGGACGATTCCACCATTTTTTTCAGGTGATAACAACTACTAATACTAAGAAAAATTTCCGCCCTTGCATTCTCTTACATTAGAAAATTTTGGAAATGGACTTTTGCTCCAACTTAATTATTTTAGTGTAACACCTTTTGCTAAACTAAAAATGAAAGTTTACACGCACATGCAATTGCGAATGAAGTGAATTCAAAATAACTACTAGGGTAGCAATTTTTTAGAATCATGATTTTGAAGATACTCCCTCCCTCCCTCCCTGATCTTTTAAGTCTCAGAGCGTGAAAGTTCCTTAGTTCCATGTTTCAAAATAAATGATCTTTTAATAAAAAAATTATTTTTTTGAATTTTTACTTTCTTTTTAATCCATATTTTCTTAATTTATCTTTCTATTCTAACAACTACTCACGATCATTAATCATATGTACCTTTTTTTATCATTAATTAAAAAAATTTATTTAATAAGGGTGAATTTGTCAAATTATACTATCACAGTACTCCTTAATAATGTGCACAAATCTAAAATATCATTTGCACTTAGAAAATATACAAAATTATCTCATTTAAAGAATTGCATGTATACCTTAATACACACTCCATAAAAAATAAGCAACGGAAATTAGCATCCATCTAATTACCACAACACTAGCTACTCTTATTCACGGTCTTATAATAATCAAAGGTTACGCCGTTGTTATTAAGCACTCTGGCCTTTGCCTTCACATGTCAAAAAGGCCTAACTATAAACTTCTAAACACAACTAGCTTATTGCACGACATTAAAAAATTCGGTTCTATGAAGACCAACAAGCGAAGCATAAGCCCCTGTGGGCCCTCTAGCCAGCAAAGAAGTGTGGGACCCTTTTTCGACCACCTTGCCCTTGTCCAGCACCGCGATCATGTCACAGTTTTGTATAGTACTCAGCCTGTGTGCAACGACGACGCTCGTCCTTCCCACCATCATGCGTTCTAGCGCGTCTTGCACCCCTTTCTCTGATTGACTATCAAGTGCACTGGTGGCCTCGTCCAACAGCAACACTGCTGGATTTTTCAGTATAGCACGAGCTATTGCAATGCGTTGCTTCTGCCCCCCAGAGAGCTGTAGCCCCTTGTCTCCACACCATGTATCATACCCATCTTTGAGTCCTGTGATGAAATCGTGAGCGTTGGCCGCCTTCGCTGCTTCAACGATCTCTGCTTCATCGGTGGCATCGCAAGCGCCGTACTTGACGTTTTCACGAATCGTACCACCAAATAGTGTGGGCTCTTGGCTAACGAGTGCAATGTACTTTCTAAGAGATCTAAGGTGGTAGGTTCGAATATCCCTGCCATCGATTTTCACACATCCTTTAATTGGATCGTAAAACCTCTCGATCAAGCCGATGATTGTTGACTTTCCTGACCCACTTTGTCCCACCAAAGCTGTTGATTTCCCGGCTTCAATTTTGATCGAAAAGCCTCTGAAGATAATAACATCTGGCCTAGCAGGATACGCAAAATCAACATCACATAACTCAACTTCTCCGATTATCTTTTCGGGCTTGTCACCCTTAGGGTCTTCAGGGTCAATTTTAGAATGACGATCCAACACAGCAAAGACCGACCGAACTGCATCCCTACCTTTGGCAAGGTCATTAGTCATAGTCCCAGCTTCAGCGATGACTCGCCCAGTGCTTATCAATATCATGTATGTTGCAAAAATTGCCGTTGGTTCAATATAGCCTCCAGCAACAAGTTTTCCACCATACCAATAGTTTAAGGCTGCGATACAAAGCGTAAGGCTCTGAGAAAAACCAAGCCCTATACCAGCAAACCATGATTGTCGGATGCTTTCCTTCATCGGGGAGTGCTGCGTTAGCGCAAGCATCTTGAGAATACGAGTTTGCGAGGAGAAAGCAGTGACAGTACGAAGGTTTGAAACTGCTTCTGCTGCGAGCTTACTGCTTTCTTCTTGGGCTTTTGTTGCCTTCTGCGACAATTTCTTCAGTAACACACGCCTATAGTAGTAGCAGACAATGACAATGGGCTGGACTGCTATCATGACCAATGCAAGCCTCCATGCAATAACCAGGCCAATTGTAAAAGCAATGGTTACAGATGAAAGTGTTTGTATTAGAAGTGCAATTCTATCTCCTACCAGAGATCTAACCTGCAGCAACACCATAATTAGATTTACAAACTTCTTAGTAATTTAAAGATAGCTGTTCTCAATTCAAAAGGATTATGATCACACACAGATCAAAAGTTTTCTATACACAATATATGGAAAGTATATATGCAACAACCGAGACTTGAAAAACGTACCACACTGGCATCTTTGGCAAGTCTAGAGCATATAGCACCAGTAGAATTTTCATCCTGATCAAACCACCCAATCTCAAATGTTAGAATCTTCAACAACATTCTTTCTCTAATTCTCTTTGTCAAGTACTCTCCCATGGCAGATAAATTATAATGCTGCAATACGTTAACAGTTAGGGAGAAGACCGCCAATCCAATAAGGCACAGTGAATAAATCCTTGTCTTGGACTTGATCTCATCATGGTCCTGCAAGAAATAAACAGATATCATCGACCCCATCACTAATGCTAGGGTTGGATGAATTGCTCCGAATAAAATCGCACCCAAACTACCCAATGTAGCATGCCTCCATTCTGGAATATTCATAGCTAGCAGCCTCTTAAACGATGGCACTGGAAAAGCTTGATCAATTGGCGAGATTACAGAGTTTTCTCCTCCTCCATGGCTTGGCAGTGCAGCTGATTTGGCCGAGCTGGAGTGGCTCATGATTGATAATCTGTGGCTGCTCGAATTGAGATTAGTGGCTTGGTCCACAACTGATGATGAAGTAGTATGGAGAGTGATGGGTTCCTCATTTTCCTGAGTTTGTTGGAGATGTACGAGGGATGTATACAAGCCATTTTCGTCATGGATAAGTTTGCTGTGGGAGCCTGTCTCGATAACCTGGCCTTTCTCAATGACGACAATAAGGTCAACATTACGGATAGTAGAGAGTCGATGAGCAATGACAATGGTAGTGCGGCCAATGGCGGCTTGGTCAAGTGCACCTTGGACTACTCGTTCTGATTCTGAGTCAAGCGCGCTGGTTGCCTCATCGAGTAGGAGAATACGAGGTGACTTAATTATTGCACGTGCAATCGCTATTCTTTGTTTTTGTCCACCTGACATTTGAACTCCTCGTTCACCCACCTGTTTAGCGAAAATACATGTAAATGGATAAGCAAATTATTAATTTAAAAGTAGGTAGAGAAAAAGTGAACTAGGAGAATGAACCTGAGTATCATAACCCTGAGGCAACTGAGAGATGAAGTTATGAGCATTAGAATCTTTGGCAGCTGCAACAACTTCATCCATTTCAGCGTCCTCCTTGCCGAAAAGTATGTTCTCTTTAATCGATGTTGCAAATAATGCCGGCTCTTGACTCACCAATCCCATCTGCGACCTTAACCACTTGAGCTGAAGCTTATCGAGAGCCACCCCATCTAGGAGTATTTCACCTCCCAGCGGATCATAAAACCTCTGCAACAATGCTATCACCGTTGATTTCCCAGACCCACTCCTTCCAACCAATGCCACTGTCATTCCGGCCGGGACTTGCAGGTTGAAGTCTTTGAGTATTGTGGTTTCTGGTCTTGATGGGTATGAGAATTCTACGTGCTTAAATTCGAAGTCACCTGATATGTTGTCCAGAATCCGACCTTCCATGTCATCTGAATCAATTTGGGGGACTCTTTTCATGATTTCCCTTATACGTTCGCTGGCCGCCGTTGCTTCTGATAAGTACTTCATGTTCGACAATGCAGAACCCAGTGTCCTAATCAGAATAAGATTGAGGTCATATGTCACATACAGAGAAGAACAGAATTGCTGAGTTGAGATCAAAAGTGTCTTTTCAACTTTGACTTTTTAGTCTTTCCCTTTAAGATGCTCAAAATACGAGAAATCTACATGCTAAGTCATAATCTTGATTTTGAGGTTGTAAATTACAATAATCTTTACCAAAGATTAGATAACACGAAACCACATTGATCATTTTCAAAGAATATACAAAGAAATCGAGGATAAGGATGAGATAGTTACTGTCCGGCCATGGCTATGGAAACACCAACTGCAAACACAGTGCCTCCCTGAGCTCCATGGTACATTACCAGTCTGCTACCATAGTAAAATATAAAAGACCAAATAGCAAAAACAATGCCATTGCTACCAATGGCCAAACCTTTCGCTAAACCTTGCTTTAATCCCAATTTGAAAATCCCTTCAAGTGCCACAGAGTACTCGGTTACCGTTTTACCCTCTCCTACAAATGAATAGACTGTTCTAACCGAAGAGATTGCCTCTGCTGCTATTGTATTGACCTTATTATGCTCGTCCCTGATCTTTCTTGCTATGCTCATCAGTGCCCTTCCATACATAAAACCAGGGATAACCAGCAGTACAATAAATGGAAACCCCACAATTGCTAGTCTCCATAGCATCAGAAATCCCATCACATATGCCATAACAATTGCTCCCACATTCACCAAGAGCATTGGCACCTACAAATATTGGAAGAACCCATGAACACAGATGGAAAACTAATGCTGGGGGTATGGATATAATACAACAAAAAATTACCAACCTTTTCACTAATGACTTCTTGAATTACAATACTATCGCTGGAGATGCTGGTGATCACATCAGCTGTGCTTGTCATGTGCAAATCAAAGTATCCAACTTCTTGCCTTAATACTGCTTTCAAATATCTTGTCCTTAATCTAGATGCTTGTCTTTCTGCTGTTCTAGTAAAACAATAACCCTCTGCACCCCCACAAATCTTATCAATATTACTTATGGTAATTGGTAATATGATTAAAAGGAAGAAAAAGGAAAAGGAAAAGGTCAAAACAGAAAGTAGAACCCACCAAGGAAACAAGCAATCCATATACCACAAGCCAAGTAACACATTGCCACTGCATTCTGTCATCCAAAAGAATCAAATCTAGTTAATTTAGCATAAATTATACATAGTTGCCCAGGATGTTGATTAATGGAAGTGCATTCAAACTGGCCTCACCACCACCTGGGCCATTAAAACAAGTGCAAAAAGAAATAATTACAAGTGCCAGACCTTGTTGTTGTTCTCAATAAATTGAGACATAGTGAAAGAAGAGGCGCGACCGATGTTATTCATGAGCTTGCTGGTGACAAACATCAACAACGGTAGGGAGGCCCCATCACCGATGGCACCGACAAGTCCCAGAGTCATCAATATAATATCAGCACCATCAGCATGCATGAAAATGGATCCAAAAGATCCATTACCCTTCTTCTTCTTCTGTGCCTCCTTGCTCTTCTGACTACCCATCTTCCTCCTCTCTGTTTCCAGAGGATTTGGATACTCAAAATGTATTGGTACTTAATACTTTACTTGAAATTGAGGTTTCTTGGGGGAACTAATTATCGATGCTCTTAAGGTATACTAAGAATTAGGCAATTTAAATCGGGGAAATTAACTAGCAATATCTAGTACAATGAATCATATATAAATTAAGATGTTCGTAATCTTCAAGGTGGAGAGCAGTTATTGCATGTGTAGGATTCTATTAAATTACAGTAATATAGACGAATGATATTACTAAAATCTGACTAAAAGCTTCCTCAGATGTCTCGCCGTCAACGCAGTTTGTGTGATTCGTTCAAGTCCACTACTAAACTCTATACTAGCGGTGGAAGTGCTTGATTGTTTTGGAAGATTACCGAGTTTTCTCCTCCTTCGAGAGGCTCTGCCTCTGCGTGTGGCATCGATCGAATGACTTAACCTAGGTGGACAAGGTCATAATGGACAACTAGCAGATGCTTGTGCTGTGAACATCGGCTTGATTCACAATTATTGATGGATGTAGTCGGGAGAGCGAACGTTTATTCATTTTTCTCAGTTTGTCCTAGATAAGATCAACACCTGAACACATCTCCATATTCTCTCCGTGTCTTACATTAATGACAATGAGTTCAACATATTACAGACAGTGGAGAAACGATCGATGATGGTGGTGCTATTGAGATAATATCCGACGTTGAGAATAAACTAGCCCCATAAACACTTAATTAATAAAGATCCTGGGTTACTACTCTCATTGCCAATTAATTTTGAGATGGAACCCCAGACTTTAATATGGTATCTACACGCAAGGGGGTGGATTGAGATAATTGGGAATAAACAGTCCAAAGTCCTGCTACACGCGAGGGGACGTATTGAGATAATTAGGAATAAACTAAGCCCTAGACCAAAGAGAGTCTCCGTAATTGGGAATAAACTAAGCCCTAGTTATTGAGATAATATCTCACATTGAGAATAAACTAAGCCCTAGACCAAAGAGAGTCTCCGCATAATTGAGATAATATCCCACATTGGAAATAAACTAAGCCCTACACCAAAGAGAGTCTACGCGTAATTGAGATAATATCCCACATTGGGAATAAACTAAGCCTTGGACCAAAGAGAGTCTCCGCGTAGTAAGTCGCAAGCCCGACTACACACGAGGCGTATTGAGATGGGACTACTCCGCGTATTGAGATATCCCACATTGGGAATAAATTAAGCCCTAGATCAAAGAGAGTCTCCGCCTAATAAGCCGCAAGCCCGGCTACACGTGCGGCTACACGCGAGAGGGCGTATTGAGATGGGACTACTCCTCGTATTGAGATGGGACTATTCCATTGAGATAATATCCCACTTCCCAGATTCTCAGTATGATTATCCGCCTATTTACTGCGTGTATTGGGACAACTAGAAACAATAAAAAGGAACTGCAAACATTATAGGATTAATATAGAACACCTAAGTACTCCTTGTTAGGAACACTTATATGGGCAAGTGCAACACTCTCCCGAAAAATACGTTATAGAGTAAAAAAAAAAACTTCTCCCTAATCAACTCCAATTTTAGGGATTGATTTCAAAAATACACTCATCTCTCTTTCTCTCTCTCTCTCTCTCTCTCTCTCTCTCTCTCTCTCTCTCTCTCTCTCTCTCTCTCTCACTCTCTCTCTCTCTCTCTCTCTCTCTCTCTCTCTCTCTCTCTCTCTCTCTCTCTCTCTCTCTCTCTCTCTCTCTCTCGGTATAATGCGTCTCTCGATCATCAAATCTATTCCCTCGCTCGCCAGTGCTACTCTCCCCCCTCGTCACTGCTCTCCATCTATCCCCGCATCGAAGGTTGATGTCGACCTGTCGGATTTAATGAAAAGGGAGAGGTAGATCACCGATTTAAAAGGATGGCGAGGGTGTTGGTTTTCGATTGCTTGGTGTTGGGTCGTAGATGGTGGCTATGTGGCTGGAGGATGGTGCGAATTGGGAGCGGCTTCGATTCGTTGTTTGTGGCGGATAATTAGGCTGATATATGCTCCGACGAAGGTGTTGATCTGGCGAGGTGACGGGTTGGAGGTAGTAGATGCTGTGGAGGGGGATTATTGTCGGCTTTAATGGAGATTGAGGGAGGTGGAGATGGCGATCTGAAGAGAGAAAGAGAGAGAGGGAGGGGGAGAGATTGATGAAAGAAATGGAGTGTGTGGAGATGGCAATTGGATGGTGATTCGATGGTGGAGCTTGGATGAGGATGATTATGGTGGATGGAGGGTGGTGCGGGTTCGATCGGTTGAAATTGGGAAGACGAAGACGGTGTTCATTTATTTCAACATTCGATTCATTTGATCATGACATAGTGTTCATTTTGGATTTTTTGATAAGTTATAAACTGGTTTGTTAGAAGGTTATAAATGTTCATTTTGCCTGTGATTAATGTTCATTTTGTCTGTGATTAACGTTCATTTACTTATACGTGGAATTCAACTGAACAACAAAATTTGAACATAAAAAATTAAGTTGTGTTCATTTAATCCTACGTTTAATTCATTTGTTAATAACATGATGTTCAATACGAGTTTTAGCTTATCAGCTCGACCGGTGAACTGGTTGAGAGTGAAATCGGTCGAGCCTTCCATAGATAGAGGTGTCCCACCGGTTAATAAAATGGAGTTCAGATTGTGTAATGAGAAAAATCGCATGATTTTTTTATATTAAAATTTGAATCTATGTCGATTTTTAGAAATTAGATTTAGAGTGAACTAATTTTGACATATATTTTGGAATTATAACCATGGTGATTTTTTTTAGTTGAAAAAATCTCTTAATTTTAGGAATTGATTAATATGTAAGGTATTAGGTTCGATCCCTTCTCACGCTCCCAGAAGAAAAAAAAAAAACACTTTCTTTAAATAGATGGTACTCCTAACAATGAGCACATAAATGCCCCACATATCAACTATAGACACTGACTCCATTTCTTCCTAACCCTTCACCATAATGTTAATATATTAAGGGTGTAGTATTTTTTTTTCAACTTTTTTTGTTTTTAATTTTTTTATTGGTTTCATAATTTTTAAATTCATCGCTCTTACTTTTTATTTTAATTATTATAAAAATTAAATTAAAAAATCATTCATTTAAACGCATCCTAATAATCTATCGTTGATTTGGCTAAAAAGTAGAAGCCTAAAAGGTTTAGCTCGGGGTAAGCGGGTAAAATGTTAGCAATACTAGCTATAATACTAAGATCAAATTCTTTTTTTCAGGTGGAATCACTAGTCTAGCTTTGATCCATTTCAACCCAATTTTGAGTTTGTTCAATTCATCACTCCAACTACAGTATTAAAATACCAAAATTATTTTATCCATTTGCACCATATTTTGCATTAAATATAATAATCTTTTTTGTTTTTCTATAAGATGTCACATTACTTACTTGGTCCAAAATAAGGTGTCATCTTTAGCCAATCGATTCATCAGGGTACTGAGATTTTTTAATTATATAAACAAAAATATATATATATATATATATATATGCATTAAAACTTGATCACACATATTTGTGATTCCTTTTTGATTTGACTATCATGCATGCATGCATGCTTCTCCAATTCTAGTAATTTTTACCCAATAAATTCTTTCATTACCTTAATCTAATTAATTCTGAAAGTTGCTATTTTTGAAAGGATAAATAAATTAACATCAAAGTCATACGTGAAGTAGAATGATTTGATGATGATTAATACGAATCCAATTTAGAGAATTAAAGATATAAGTCAATGTCAAATTTGCTTCACAAGCTAGGTTCAATTCTATATATAGGATTATGAGGATTACTCCAACCA
>JAOTQG010126578.1:0-10199 GCA_025631175.1 Iris virginica
ACCTGGACTTTACAATACGTAAAGTCTCAGGTTCATTCCTTTCCATGCCCGCTTGGGGCAAAAAAAAATTAAAAAAAATCCTTCAGGAAAATTCATTCCAAATCTGTTTCTTGGCTGGCGGAGACTCACATTAATTTAACTGAAAATATGAATTAGTGAAATATTTGTCCGATGGCTCTACTATTTTGTACTTATAAACTGTATTGTTACCCTCGCGCCCATCAGGATAAATCTGACCTCTTCGGCTCTTCCCCCTGTTTCCGCCCCAACCCACATACATTGGGTATTTTAGGAAGTGGTTATCTTCTTAACAGCAGGGCATGGAGCTTGGAGAAGGTGATTTCACTATATTTTTGACCCCCAACAGGGCCTATGACAAGAACATTTTTTGTTGAGAATACAGATTTGCAGCAACACTTCACAGTTGTCCAATATGGAGATGATACACTGTCATACGGTTACAACCAAGCATTTCAGATTCGGCCTGGCGTTAACCTATGAAATTAACTATTTGATATGAGAGGTAAAGTTTGTGCTACCAGCAAACCTTCATCTGAAAAAATACAGTAGTTTTCAAGAGACCATCATCCTTGCAGCAACACTTGGTAACAAATACCTGACAAAATTCATGCATTATCTTCACACCAGTGAATGCTGAAGAAAATCTTGCTACAACTTCAGCGAGTAAATTTGGTCAAAAATTAAAGAATGGACTATTTGGAAGAAAAAAATAAATTAAAATCAGGAGTCTCCTACAACCCGCCAGTTCATGTGGTACATATTCAGCTGCAAACTAGGATGCAGAGTTTGACAAGACAACGTTCAAAATATGTATCTATATGATTACAGAACCCCAAGAAGAACAATGGGGTAAGGAAAAAATTTTGGTTGTATCTTTACCAAATTTACTATAAACTGTACCATCGCGCTGAACAACTAGGCCACACCAATAGATGAACTCATCACCTGGATCTGCAGACAGGTAAACGCAATAATGATGTTCCTATCCTCGCAAATACTTTTAATCATTAAAAACTTGGTTTACAGCCTTTGTACACATACCTTATTTACAAGCATGTTTACTTGCTCTCTATACATCTCCTTCAGGTCCACAATGTCAGCACGAAGTTCTTCAAGCTACATCAAACATTCATTAAGCAGGATTAACTTCAGTGACTGACGTAGAATCCTAACTCTTGCAGTAGGATAATGGCCAGGAGGATTCAAACATCATTATGACATTAAGATTTCTAAGTTTAGCTCAGGACATCCCTCATGATTTTGATACCAAAAATGACAACAATTTTTCAAATTTAAAGGGCTTACATTCTTGAGGAATCAAACAATAAACAGAGCGAACTCCTAGGGCCTTGATTACCAAGCTTGGTGTTAAAGCACTTCCGAAGAAAGAGTAGATTGAAAGTCAAGATTTTTATGGCTTACGCATTTCTAAGATGATTCATCAATTCAGGCAATTTTGCATGCTTGTCATAAATAGAGAAAACTAGATCTAGAATGCTCCCAGAGTAATCAAATTTCCAAACTAGATTTAGAATGCTCCCAGAATAGACAAATTTCCAAACTTCATGTGAAGGCTCCTCCCCGACCCCTCATATTCTTCGTATGATGTATTCTATAGTACGTGCACAACGGAATAACTTACAGGAAACAAAAAATATGCCACTGATTTTTTTTAATCTAAACAGGATACAGCATTGCCAATTCGTTAAAAGTAGTGGCTAATATATCCTTACCTCTTCATCCCTTTCACCCATTAACTCCAGTGCTGCAGAGTGTCGTCGTCTTAATGCCTCTAGCTCTGCCCGAATTCCAGGCAGCATGGAAGCCTCTGAACGTAATTTCTCACACTGCAGTCACAGAATAAACCAGTATGTTATGAGGCACAAATTTCAGAGATCCCACAGGGGTAAGAAAGTTTTTATTTTTGTGTGTGTGTGTGTCTGTTTGCTTCAAACCTGCCCAGTCATTTTAACCAACTCCTCGGCAAGAGAGTCACGAATAGATTCCATAGATGCCTGAAAAGAATAACAGGTCTTGAACAGATAAGCTGGATATATAAAATGTAGTTGGAGCAATATAGATAGGTATAGAGTACATAGATAGAGAGTTTATACCAATCGAGACATATAAGATGCAAGTTCACCCTCCTTTTGGCGAAGGGCAGCTTCAAATGCATTTGGTGTCATGCTCTTAATGTAATATGGACTCATGGTCGTTTCTCCAGGATTTCTCCTTTCTGAGAAATTATCCGATGAGTCCAAGGATGCCTGCAGATAGAAACTTTCTTCCATGCTACTTAAGCTGCCAGCACTTGAGAGTCTGCGACTCAAGCTTCCTGTACATAAATTTAGTACATATTGTGAAGATCTGATAAGAAAGAGACAACGCATGGATAAATAAAAATTGGGTGTCGTTACCATTTTCAAAAGGAGATCTGTTTTTTGTTCTAGGACTTTGCTCAGCAACTGATTGGAGGCGAGCTGTTCTTTCCAATTCTGACCTGGCAACTTTCTCTCGTTCTAATTCCTGCAAATGATCGCGGGGGGGGGGGGGGTGCCTAAGATTATGTTGACACAGAATTCTTATAAGAGGGTATAATAGCCTACAAGATATAGACACCAGTTCACAAGTATTTCTTTGATGCAAACACAATAGGATATTGTCATTATGCTTTATAAAGCACCCTTTTCTGTTATCAATACATTGAGGCAGTCAAAGCACAAGCCATTTTCTTCAAGTACATGATGTGTGTGGGGGGGGGGGGTGGGAATCACACTTCTATGCAAAAGCATTACAATCACAAGGACAAACGGCTGAATCGCAAACACATTAGAGAAGATGACAACAGAAAGTGAAAACAAACCTTAGCTGATTCAAAGATCTGAGATTGATTGCACTCTCATTCGAAAATATGATGGCGATGGTGTGACATATAAAGAGTGCAAATGCCAATTTACTCCAAACATCATAACATTTAATTTTCAGTTCAAAAAGCATCCCCGACTTATTTCAATCAAAAGGGAAAAGGAAATAAAAAATTAATAGTGGAACTATAGGGGAGAGTTGTGAACAATTAAGAGTGGCATTCACTAAACAGACGAAAGCCAGCAGTAGTTAGCATAAACGGAAACACAAGATAACAGTGTGTAATATCCACACATAATTAACTGCATATATTAAGGCACGCATCCGGTTATGTGTTATAAATTTCCAACAATTTGATAAGAAACCTTTATGTACAATCTCTAGAATTTTTCTATAATAGCATAAGCATAGCTTGGTTCCTACATTTACTGTATAGAGTCCTAACAAACATTGCAACAATACGAGCCCAAAATTGAGGACCAAAATGGCACCCTCACTATCCTATCAAGCGGTTGGGTCCAGTAGACCCACACAGGCTCACCCAAAAACCTATAGATGATTGTCGGTTCCGAGGGGTAGTAGGAGGCCACATATAAGGTACATTAATTTCCATCATCTATTTCATGTGGTATGGGGCGTATTCAAATATCACAGTCCCTATAAATTACCCAATAATATGCATCACGTCCTAATATTTTCCATTTTAAGTGGTTCAGAGCGCTAACTAGAACAATATATTTGTACCAACAACTACTTCTAATAGTTATTAACAGAAAAAGAACAAAACAATAGATCCTCATATAAAGCATGTTATCATTTAAGGAGTCAATGTAGAGTACATAATTTTTTCCACATTCCGATACTAATGGTCGGTTTAGCATTTTGATAGTCCCTCATCGATCATATTGGCAAACTTTACGCTCTTTCATACATTTCTTATTCCATAAGGAATCCTTGCTACAATTTCTCCTACTGATTGTACGTTTTTCATCGTGATACTCTTTCATGGAAGATTGTTGATGAACTTAAGCTCCTTCATACTGTTCTGATTGTTGTGGTGTTCCAAACTTCCACACCTAATCTCGAGAGTTTTTGTGGCAATCTAGCATACAAGAAATCAAATTGAAAACATAACATCCAAAATGTGGAACTAAAACCGCTGGTGCAAGGTGTTGCTGGTGCGGAAAATCCCATCTTGCAGTGTAAAATCCACTTGGTCGAAGTAAAATTCAACCAAGAGAAGTAAAATCTATTCAGAACCAAGTCGGATTTTACTTTGACCAAGTTCACTTTTATGATCCGTTGAACAAAGTAGAATTTTCTTTTTGCTAAAGTCTGTACATTTGCAAGCCGGAAGCTTACATGCAGCAGCAAATCCCCGCACCAGCAGTTCCAAATCCCCAATGTCACTCTTTTCCAAGTTTTCTCAGAATTACATATTAAAACCAATGAAGTCATACTACCGCCATCCAAAATGGGTGACCTTTTCTGTACATGATTGTGAACAAGCAAAATAGGATTTATTTATTTTTATCAGGGGAAAATAGGATCACTTTTAGGAAGGATGTAGAATATATTATGCATGTTTTTCAATTACGATTCTCATTCAAGGTGTATGCCACATGTTTTCAATCCAATCTTTCATCCCCCCTCCCATCCTCCCGGCAACAGGAAAAAATAATTTAAATGACGACAACGCTACCTGCTGGAGAAGTTCGCGATGAGTCAATGCTTCTTGCAGATCTTGTTTGTGTTTCCTCTTGAGTTCCCTAATCTCTTCTTCAAGCTGATTAACATGACCCTCATGTGTGTCAGCTTCTTCTTTCAAGGCAAGGTACTCCTGCCTATTTTCTGCTGCTCTCTGTCTCTCCTTTTCAAGAGACTTCGATAGTTGTGTTTGTTCAGCTCTCAGGCATGATATCTACACCATCTCATTAGCGTAAGATACTACTAATTGTACAGGCCCATCAAATAATTAGCTATCGCTAGGGCAAAAGAAGAACCTGTGCTTCAAGAACATTTATTCGAGATAAGGTCTGGGATAGACGTTCATTTACAGATCTCTCTCTTTCCTCTGCAGCTGCAGCTTTGGCCTCTGCCTCCTGTAAGATAGATCTTAGTGAGGTCTAAAACAAGAACACTAAGTGTTGAGTATATGGTATTCGTATGACCTGAAGCCGTGAGTTAAGTGACCTCTCCACAGCAACCCAAGCTTCTGCTCTCCTGGCAGTTGTTTCCTGTCAACATTAGAGAAAGGAGTCAAACCAGGACTTTGAAGCAATGTAGATGATTTGAACTAGCTAAATACAAGAAATCCTTATATTTCAAACATATACGCAAACGCAAACAAGAAAAACCTGCATCGCTTCAATCTGTCTCAACAGAGGCCTAGTAGACTCAGGAACTTGAGTAACCAGCTCTTCACATCGACGCTCGCTTGCCTGCAGAACAACCATAGCGACATTTCAATGGCTAGCAAAATACTGACAACAAAAGATCAAAACAATGTGATAGTGAGAGAAAATGAACTACTGGTTGAATTGTGAATGAACAAGAAGAAACATACTTGGTATCGTTTTTGAAGATCCTCAATGTCTCTCCGTAGCATGTCTTCTCTAAAAACAGCCTGCAACACAAGGAAGATATGGTTAACTACGAAAACTGCACCAAGAGAGTATTCATATCAGTGCTCCAAATTGACCTGTTGTTCCTTTCTGCTCAGAGTTTGCCTCAATTCTTCAAGTGCCTGAACGAGCATAGCTTCACGTTCCTCTGCCTCCCTTAGACGACTCTCTAGTTCAGTTTTGGCTTCAGTGTTGGCTCGTGCCTCTGCTAATGCTTCAGCTTCCTTAGCAGCATTCAATGCATTTGTATAATATTCTTTTTGAGTCGCAAGTTCAGCTTGGTGTTTCTCTATTGTTTCTTGCAACAATTTCTCTGTGGCTGCCTTGTCCCTCTTTAAACTATCTACTTTATTCTCTTCAACCTAGAAGATTGAACACTTAAGATACATGCTAAGATTGAACAATTAAGATGACAGCATTAATACATCAAAACAAATTCGTGTACATATTATCAAATAAAGAAACTTTATAAGAAAGCACAGGAAATGGGAATGCTGATGACAAATGGTTTAAAAGGAATTATGACCGCCTAAGAAGCAGTATAAAATATACATCTGACATACAACACACAAAAGAACAGCAAAACAAAAACGGAAAGAATCGTGAGAAAATGTTTTACCAGTAGGCTTTCCCCATCGGAGGAGAAATCAGAAGAATCAAAGACCATTCAAATATCATAAACTTCATTGCTGTAATTTGAATAACAGTTTGTTTCTCAAACATATCAATTAGGATCCAAAATTACCTGTAGCTTGGTCGTCAAGCCTTTCTTCTCTTCATCAAACTCTCTAATCTAGCTTTCAGAAAAGAAAAAAAAAATTAAAGTAGCATGCATTTAAATGAAATGGTATTGGCTTCCTGAGAAGAACACACCGAGTACAACAGATTGCATACCTGTTTCCTTAGCGCCCTAATCTGGCCTTCTTGAGCAGCTTGTTTCTTTGAAAGTTCAGCACCTAAAAGGAAAACAATTAGTCAACATTATTAGCTTCTTATGAATTAGCTGAAACCAGATTTTCAGTGAAACCAAACTAGGTAGAACTCCGGCATTCAAACAGCAGATATGTCTCTTGGTCAACAAGTATCATTTGTAATTTTTAATGACTAGCTAATTGATATACTTTTCTATCAATATGTCTAGGATATAACTTTACTGTTTTTGCTATTTATATTAACAGAAGCATCAAAACAGATAAAGCATCAGTTAGACACAGCCACGCCCTGCCCCGCCTTTCTTCCCTCACTTTCTATTACTTTTTGATTAATCTTTCTTATAATTAGGTAGCATCATATTGTTCATTTTCAGCAAGTTGACATGAGACCTAGTTCTCAAATCTAAGTGGATGAAAATCAACCTGCAGATAACAATGAGGGTGCAAGCAAAATAGGAAGTTGTTCAAATGCGAACTCTGCGACCCACAGTGATAGTTGATAACTTGATATTACTGGATCATTGTTTATGTTGATGGATCATAGTGTTATTTGTGACTAACACTGTCACAAAGTCATTTTTTACTAACGTTGTGATCCATCAAAATACAGTGGTTCATTGATATTGTCATAGTTGATTTTTGATGGATCAGTGTTGATATTAACTATGAGTCTATGATACATCAAATCAATTTGATGGATCAATGTGGTTCGTAGGTTCGCAGATTATTTAGGTTGGCAGCCGAATAATAAACCACAAATATATATACATATATATATGTATACATATGATATAAGGTTTTGTTAGGATACCCACTTAAGGAGTATCTTAACAAGTGTCCCATATCTTTTTACCAAAACACCCTTGTATATAAAGTATGAATTAAAATTCTAATGTTTATAAAGGGGCAAGATTGTATTTCACCATTGTGCATTTAATTCTCCCAAATTCATGCATTTAATGCATCTCCACAATTATGTATTTAAATATGAGAATTAAATACCCACATTAGGTGAAAAAAAAAATTTTCCCCTTCAAATATCTACCTCATTATTTAAGAAAAGGGGTATGTTGGTCCAAAAAATAATGGGTCACTCGTTAGGATACCCCTTAAGTGGGTATCCGAAAAAACTATATATATGTATGGGGAAGGCTAACTTGTCCACTAGTTGAATCAAGCTAGCTTTGTACCAATCTTTTTTAGACATAAATAGCCCTAAGTGCAAGGCATGCTAACATTTCAATTCAAGGACTTGTTTGTCATCTTGTTGCCTTCCCTAACCTTTTCTCTCTCCTCTACTGTATGTCCCTCGACTTTACCAAAAACCACAATCTCCATTTCCAATCTTGCCATTTCAAGCTTTAATTAACTCACCCATTTGAGAATTTCTCAATGAAGTAATCTTCGTCCAACCCATTTTCTTTTTACGAAGAAATTTCTTCAAGCGCTGATCCAATGCCGTTAATTCATTTCTCCTTATGGCCTCCCTTTAACGGCGATGTTCACTCACGCTCCGATCAGGCTCGATTGCCAAATTCCCATCTGTAATGACATTGTCGGCACACTAACCGCAAGGAGACAGAGGCCCACATGTTCAAGGCGATTTTTCCAGGTTGCGAAAGCAAGAGGTCAAGGAAGGCAGATCCAAGGTTATTTTGGAAACTGTCCAATTTTAATGCGAATGGGGATTTACAATGATTGAGGTTGAATTTTGGAAAGAAAAAAATCAAGATCTCGTTAGAGGTGGAGGTAGTGACGTCGAAGATGCGGTAATTACAACGATGTTATGAGAAGTGAGTGTGATTTGCCATAATATTCTCCACAGTGACTGTTATGAATTAGGATTTGTTTATGGGAGGAGCTACAAATGCTTGAGGAAACAGCAGAGTGAAAGAAAGAGTAAAGAAAAAACTTCAGATATATCGGCAGGTTGAGTGAGAACCGGAAGGGGAAGATCTTGGTGAAGAAAGGTGAGGAAAAGGAGGTGACGATTGTTGTGCTAAAATCTGGAGTTCTATCTAAAAACCAATTGGCAATGAGAGGGGCAGCCCCGGACCTTTATTAAGTATTATGAGGCTTTTTACGCCCCCACGTGTGTAGCCGGGATTGAGGCTTTCTACACAGACTCTTCGGTCGATTTGGGTGGCAGGTCTATTTGGGTGACGCGGAGGAAGGACGTCGTAGGCCATCGGGCTCGCACGAGCAGAGAGTCCGGCTTTAATATCATGTTACAGGTTCCATCTCAAAACTAAATGGCAATGAGAGGAGTAGCCCAAGACCTTTGTTAAGTGTTGGTTAGGCTTGTTTGTACCTAATGTGGAATTTAGTCTCAATATGTTGTATCTTTTTTAATATCAATTGGACAAATTTGATCATAAAAAGCATGTTGCAAATTTGCTTCAACTGGTGGGCAAGTTAATATATATATATATATATATATATATTATAGGGGCTTATTCAAATAAGAACCTAAATAATCTAGGAAGGAACTATGAGAACTGAGAACTACTAGGATCCATCAAAATGATTTTGATGGATCACAGTTGATATTTAAGGATCATAATTGATTCCGATGGATCAATATCAACTATGATTCATCAAAATCAATTTGTTGGATTACAGTGGTTCTCACGGTTCTTAGATTGTTTAGGTTCTCATTTGAACACCTACCTTTATATATATATATATATACACACACACACATATATATATATACACACATATATACACACATTAATACACACAGGAGGTGGCTCTAGAAGGAACTCCCTTAAATTAGGAACTTAGGAACCAATTAGAACCCTAAGATCTTAAAGACTTAACAGCCCAGATCTATTATCGCATTAAACTTAAAAACCTGTAACATGTTCACTTCTAGCCTAGTGGCAAAGTACAAAGAATTTCTACCACAAGACCAGGGTTCCAAACTTGATATCATGAGGTAACAACCTATTTTTCCTCCCACAACCCCCCCCCCCTTCCCCCTCACATCCCACCCGCCCAGCCCTCCTCCCTTCTATTTATTTTTTTAGTTTTAAATGAAAATATCTCAAAATCTACAACTCAAAAAAAAAAATTAATTACCGATTCTTGTTCGAAGTTTAATTCTCTTTCAAGATCCCTCGTGAATATATTTTGAGCAATTTTTTCTGTTGAATATTTATAATGACAAGTTGAATTTTTTTTTTTTTTACGCACAATGTTGAATCTTTCGTACAATTGTGTTGAATTTTTAGGTAAATCATTGTTGAATGGCGTTTTTCTGTTGAATCTTAGGTTTTTGAGTTGAATCTTAGGTTGTTTTGGTGTTGAATCTTACGTTTTTATTGAATCTCAATGCACTTTTTATTGAATATAATGGATTTTTTTTTTGTTGAATCTCAGTGCTTTTTAAATGCACTAAAGATTCAACACAAAAAACCTCCTAGAGTCAATAAAAGGTGAATTGAGATTAAATAAAAACGTAAGATTCAACATAAAAAAACACTAAGAATCAAAGAAATACACGATTCAACACAGTGCACTAAAGATTCAACATAAAAAATCCCTTAGATTCAATAAAAATGTAAGATTCAACAAAAAAAATGCTCAAAATATTTTCTTCGAGGATCTTGTTTGAAAGAGGATTAAATTTCGATCAAGAATCCGCAGTTTTTTTTTTTTTTTTATTTATAGATTTTTATATATTTTCAATTGAAAATAAAAAAAAAAACAAAAAAATTCAAATGGGGGTGGAGGGGGGGGGGGGGGGTGGTTG
>JAOTQG010126589.1:0-10199 GCA_025631175.1 Iris virginica
TCTCTCTCTCTCTCTCTCTCTCTCTCTCTCTCTCTCTCTCTCTCTCTCTCTCTCTCTCTCTCTCTCTCTCTCCATAGTCCATACATCCCCGATATGTGTGAGAGAGAAAAAAAATGTATGTATGTATATGTGTGAAAGAGTAGTGTGTATATATGTATATTTGTGTGGGAGAATTAATTTTTTTTGGTTTTAGTGTTCTTGTGTGTGTGTGTGCGCGTTAATGTGTGATTATGAGAGAGAGTGATTGATTGCTTTTGCTCGACGATAAATTATATTATTAATTTATTAAAAAATTACAACGCGATACTAAAATTAGCCAAATACAAAATGATGGTAATACGGACAAAGAATAATACTAGAGTCATAAAGAAATGTATTAGCTTATATGATTTAACCAAAAAAATTGTGGATCCTACATCTAAGAAAAATTACATTAATAAAAATGCTCTGTATAATATTTTGTGCACTTCTATTTGTAACCCCTTTAGTGGTTATAAAATTGTTTTAATTTAACTGCAACCTCATTGAGTGAATGAGTGAGAGTGTTTGTTATATGTCATTCCATGTGTCGTTGTATATGTGCGTGTACATGTACGTTATGTGCAATCACGAGGAGGTGGCTTGATATTAGAATTTGGGCTTTAGATATGAGGCGTCAAGCTTAATCCTCGTCCGGTCTTTCAAATTACAGTAATATAAAATAATGTGTTAATGCGTGAGAAAGGGTGTGAAAATGTGTGTATTCGAGTGAAATTTTAACCTTGAAGGTGGTTTAATTAATAATGATGGAGTTGAGGCCATAAAAAATAAAATTAAGAAAATAAAATTTGGGTATGTGTAGCTGAGTCGAAGGAAGTGATGAGATTAATGTATGTATTGTATCCGTGTGACATCCATGTATCAGAAGGCATCAGGAAAGGGCTAAAAGAAGCTGTAACAAGTTGTATACATGGGGGGACCATGATTTGCATGGCTTATTAGGTGTTGGAAAAAGGTTCACATATAGAAAGAAGAAAAGAAAGAGCATCTCCAAATGGCAAATATATACTAATTAAGTGAATCTCTCTCTTTCTCTATATGGTTAAATATTTTAAAGTGACATCAAGTGCATTTAATCTCATTCCTCATCTGCAACTTTTCCTTGTTCATTGTCAATGTATTTTTGCCTTCCAATCTTGCCACTTCTTGGATACTTGCTTCTCATATACCTCAATTGCAGCAAGCAACTTCAATGGCTACTTCTTACCTACATTTTTGTTCAAACAACTTTTTTTTTTTCTTAACTATCAGAACAAAATAATTAGGAGGGTTGATGCTTTTCCGTATTATTATCTCCTTTTCATTTTAAGTGTCCTGAAAGTGATATTTTTTGCTCACAACATGTCACTATCATGTACACTGCTTAAAATGAAACGAAAAGCGTATTAATTAAATTTATAATTTGTAAGGAAAGAAATAAATGTAGTTCTTATTTAGGATTGGTGGGTGGATAACTACTGATAATTAATTAGATGCATGCAATCCCACCTAAAATTAAAACTAACTAATGAATGCATTGATCTTAGGTAGAATAACACTCTTCCTATGCAAAAGGATGATTAATCATATTGAGCAATTGGGATTTTCTGTCCTAAATGATGTCTCATCTTCTATTACATAATTTTTAAAAACGACATGTATCCTAAAATTAAGAATATAAAATTTTAGGGTCATCTTTTAAACGATTGAGATGAGATTTTAGAAAAATAAGATTTAGTGGGACATCATTTTAGACAGAAGATCCAGACTCCAAATTTAGCCATCCATTTAACCTTTTAATTATTAGCTGATATAATGGAAGTTTTTTTTCTTTGTAACAAATTTCTGCCTCTCCTTCTCCTCTGGATATAAGGGCAAAGCCTTGGTACAGTTGTATGGTTTCTCCTTTATAGGTTGAAGTTATGGAAACAGTTTGTGTGTATATGTTCAATTGAAATAATACCCTATAAATTCCTCTCTTAACCAAGTTAATATTTGGACCAATGCAATGTAGAGAAGGGAGAGCCATGTACAGCCTCTGAAGGATGCCACTGGTTACATAGCTACTTATATTAGCCCTTGTCCTATCTCACGTGCATTTGAATTTTAAACACTTAGGGTCAGATTGAAAATGAGATATCGTGTGATTTTATGTCATATGGTACTGTTCACGAAGTGAAATAAATTTATATAAAAGTGATATGAACTTTGTCATAAAATAATATATTTGTCCTCATATTAAAGTGATGTGAGAGAAATAGAAATGATGAAAGATGAAAGAGAAAGGACAAGAAAGGAGAGATAATGTGATGTGATAGGTTTGAGCTAATTTATCCATCGTGGAAGATGCAAATTTTTGCTACTCTATGAAACTTTGATATATTTGGATATGTTGATAGCACCATTATTCCTATGCCACCACGCACAAGAATTACCGTTGGCCGTAAGGGATATTCTAATCCTGCATATATACATCACTTGGTCTCGTCAAGATCAATTGATTGTCTCTTTTCTTATTGGTACTGTAAGTCCTGTTGTTTCTACTTGTTTACATGCTGCTGAAACCTTTAAACAAATCTGGGATATTCTTCTTCATACATATGGTAATGCTTCTAGAGCCCATATATATTAAACAACTGCGTGAACACTTGAAATGGCCTCAACAAAGGATCTTTATCTATCTCTCTGAGTTTCTTCAACGGGTTAAGAAAAAGGCGGACGAGTTGGCTCTTCTTGGCTCTCCTCTCTCCAATGAGGATCAATGTTATAAAATTCTTGATGGGTTAGATGATGCGTATCATCCTGTGGTTGAGGCTAATCATGCTCGGGATGATCCTCTTTCCTTTGAGGGTCTACATGAAAGTTACTTCTGAAGGAATTACAGTTTCGTCAACAACAGGTCCTTTCAAGTTCCCAGGCTCCAATTACTGCGAATGTTGTACAGCGTGGTTCTAGATATAGAGGACGCAAATTTGGGTTTTCTAATAGTCGTCTGAATAGCCAATGGGCACCGAACGATGGCATGCCTAGCTAACCGACAATCAACCCATGGATGCCGACTAGTAGGGGGCGTGGTATGCCGCCTCCGCTTGATCTAGGCTTTGTTTTGCAGCAGGGTTCTTTTGGTTGGTCTGGGTGTGCTCCTCGTCGTCCTTCCAAACCGTTTTCGGGTTATTGTCAGGTTTTAGCCATGCAGGGTCGCATTATTCGTTTCTTCCCATATATGGTCACCTAGTGCAATCAATATCACATCCTTCAAGGAATTCTTGTACTCCTCCTCCTCGTGCGCAGCTCGACTCTTCGCAGTTGTGGCAGCATCGGGCAAATATAGTAACTAATGGTTCTCCCTCTTCGCCCAGTTGGTTACTTGATAGTGGTGCTTCTCATCCTACTACTTCAAACATTGTCAATCTCTCTCTTCATTCTCCTTACAGTACTCCAAGAAGATGTTATGCTCCCGGATGGTTCTGGTTCGCCTATTACTCATATTGGCTCTACATCGTTGTCTCTTAATTCTCGTCCCTTGCATCTCAATCATGTGTTATGTGTTCCTTCTATGCACCGTAATCTGTTGTCTGTCTGTGATCAATTGTGCACTCAAAATAATATCTCTATTGAGTTCACCTTCTTCTTTTCTTGTAAAGGATTTCCACATGGGGGTTCCTTTTCTTTCGGGTCCAGCTAAAGATGGTATGTATGAGTGGCCTTCCTCCTCTCCTCCTCATGTCGCCTACTCCTCTGATGTTCTTGTCTCTTCTACTGTCTGGCATTCGCGTAAATTGGTCATTCCGTCTGTCCAATTCTAAGTCATATTATGCACAACTTTCAGCTTCCCGTTTCAAGCAATCAAGAGTAAAGTTTTGTAATGTTTGTGCATGTTCCAAGAGTCACAAAGCTTTCAGAGTCTTCTATTAAGTCTAGTCATCCTTTAGAGGTCATTTATTCTGATGCTTCGATATCGCCTGTGGTATATCATAACAATTTTAAATATTACGTGATTTTTGTGGATCGTTACACTAGATGTGTTTGGTTTTATATATCCTCTATTGAAAAAGTCTGATGTTGATATTGTGTTTCCTCAGTTTAAATCTCTTGTGAAAAGTATTTTGATATGTCTATTAAAATGCTCTACTCTAGTAATGGAGGTGAGTACATTGCTCTTGCCTCATTTCTTGCTAGTCATGGTGTATCTGATCATTTCACCTTACCTCTGCACACTCTGGAGCATAATGGATTTTCTGGACGTAGACATCGTCATATTGTTGAGATCGGTCTTGCTCTTCTCTGTCACGCCTCTATTCCAGACGCCTACTCACCACATGCCTTTAATTTCTCCAGCTGTATATCTCATCAACGTCTCCTTACTCATACTCTTAAGATGTCTTCTCCTTATGAGCGAATTTTTGGTCAGTCTTTTAACTATAGTAAACTTCGACTATTTGTGTGTCTATGCTATCCATGTCTTCGCTCTTATATATCACACAAACTCAATCCTCGATCTCTTCCGCGTGTCTTTGTTGAGTATTCTACCTCCTAAAGTGCATATTTGTGTGTCAAACATGTTTATGGTCGTATTTATGTCTCATGTCTAGGGGTGGTTTCGATAGGGCAACCGTACCAAAACCCCATTACCATTACAATTACCATTACCGAAAAATCAGTAATGCAAAATCTATTATCATTGTCCTACCAAAATTTTGGTATTATCGAAATTCGGTATACTGAAATTTCGATAGGGCATTGGCATTAACGATTTTCGGTCCGAGTTAAAAAAAAATTAAAATTCAAATTACAAGTCAAATTACTTCACACTTGTAGGCCAAAATTCATTGTTATGTTTTAAGGAATGCACTGAAAGAGACCGAAACTCAAATTACAAATCTAGAAGGTCAAATTAGTTCTACTCACTCTTATAAATATCAATATTACAAAATCACCAAATTTTAATTAGAGTCTTGGTAGCATGATTATGGTTCGGGATTTTTTTGAAATGGTAGTGTGTAAATCACTCAGAAGAAATAAAGAATATAATATGTAAATTGGTTTATTTTTATTTTTATGTAATATATATGTGAAATTACTTATCGCTACGATAATGATAATACCGAGGTAATGATATCCATTACCATTACCTTGCCAAAGAATTCGGTACGGTACGGTACGGTAATAGTAGGACAATTTTTCGGTGGAGATTTTTTTGGTAATTTTTGGTATTGTACGGTAGGGCAATCGGTATGGTAGAAAAATTGATATTTTTTTCCACCCCTACTCACGTCATGTTGAGTTTGTCGAGTCTGAGTTTCCCTTTAGGTCCCTTATTGTCGCCCCTTCCTCCTCTTAAATCGAGCAGGTAGCTCCTCAGTCTGGGCTTCCGCCTTTATTCGTAATTCCCTCTACTCATGCCTCCAGCCACTGCCACCACTGACCCGCCTTCTGCAACTTCGGGTAGTCCGCCGCCTGTGTCCAATCCGCCTAGTTATCTTGTGTCACCGGCAATTCATGTTTCTCCTAAGTCGTCGCCTACGTCATCCTCTGGTCCTAGTTTCGATTCATCCCCTCTTCATGTTCATTCTATGGTCACTTGTGGTAAGAATAATATTGTCAAACATAATCCTAAGTATGCTTATAATGTTCATGTGTCCTTCTCGGATGCTGAGCCTTCCTCAATCGCTCCGGCATTAAAGGATCCGCGGTGGCATCAGTCTATGTCCTAATAATATGAGGCCTTAGTTTATGATGGTACGTTGAATTAGTTCCGCGTAGTGCGACTCAAAATGTAGTTGGTTGTATGTGGGTTTTTCGTACTAAACATTTATCTAATAGTTTTGCTGATAGATATAAGTCCCGTTTGGTTGCTCTTGGTCCTCATCAGCGGCCTGATATTGATTATCATAAAACTTTCAGTCCAGTTGTGAAGTCCACTACGTACTCTTCGGGTTGTACCTTCTCTGAGTTTGTGTGTAAGCTACATAAAGCCATATATGGCCTCAAGCAGACTCATCGTTCTTGGCACTTTAGAGATTGGACAAATTTTGCTTCAACAAGGTTCTCACAACAATCTTGCGGATGCTTCGTTGTTTATTTTTCAGTCCAAGGGGGTAAGTACTCTATATGTACTAGTTTATGTTGATATATGATATTACTGTCACTGCCAGTGATTCCTCCTATTTGGATCATTTTATTCCGCTTATATCATCTCGTTTCTCGCTCAAGGATCTTGGGAAGCTCTCTTATTTCCTTGGGGTGGAGGTGTTACCTCATTCAGATGGTCTTCTTCGGTCACAGCATGGGTATATTCGACAGCTACTACAGAAAGTGCGTATGTGGGACGAAAATCCTGTTCTAATACCACTTGCTCTATCCTCACATGTCGGTTCTTCTTTGACTGATGCTTCTGAGTATCATATGATTGTTGGGAGTCTTCGGTATTTATCTCTCACGCGTCCAAATATTGTATTTTCTCTTAATCGTTTAGCTCAATTTACGCATTATGCGGCCGATGTGCATTTGTCTGACGTTAAGCGCCTCATGCGCTACGTACCTGCGTAGCTCGATGGAGCTTGGGGTCCTTCTTCGCCGTTCAAGTTCTCTCTCTTTGTATGCCTTCTCTGATGCTGATTGGGCGGGCAACAAAGATGATTATATATTTTCACTACCGGTTATCTTATTTATATGAGTTGTAGTCCTATTATTTGGAGTTCTAAAAAACAGCATACTGTTGTTTGCTCTTTGATCACTGTGGCAGAATATCGAGATGTTGCTGCTACTTCTGCTGAGGTTAGTTGGATTTGGCTCCCTCTTTACTGAGCTTGATGTTTCTATACCTGGGATGCCCGACGTCATTTACTGTGACAATATTGGTGCTATGCATCTCTGTTCCAATCTGGTGTTTCACTCTCGTATGAAATATATTGCTCTAGATGATCATTTTTTTCGTGAGCAAGTGCTACTGGGTATGCTTCGTGTTACTCATGCTTGTCTTCCGATCAACTGGCTGATCTTCTAACGAAACCTCTTTCAAGGACTATATTAATTCTGTGTAATCGTGGCAAGTTCGACGTCTCCTCTAGAGCACCATTTTGAGGGAGCGTATAGAAATGTAGAGTTGTAATTTGTATTTACTATTTTACCCTTAGAGGTTTGTATTGTAATCCGATAAATACTCCTTATCAATATCAACACAATCAGACTTGTATGGTATTCAATTCTATCAAGACTGTTTCCAAATTGAGAATGCTAATATGACAAACAACAGAAAACAGTGTGAAACTTCATCAGCAAATATGCTTCTCAAAAGAGAATACATCCTTTCTTTCGAAGATACTCCTATATATTACAATAAACATTATAACAAAGAAATCGATTAGGCCTGTTTTAATATAATCATTAGGTGCCTAACCTATAGCCAAAAGAATTTAGCACGATGATGCATACTTATTCTACAGATTGATTGCGTACGTAGCAATAAATATTTCTTCTTTCCCCCATACGAAAGTCAATTAATATTCATGCTTAATATTCCAATACTAAGCATGCATAGTATATCAATATCAGCTAATTGAAACTTTATGGATATGGAATATATATCTTTGTAATTCCTAGCTTATAATATTTACTAGTGGCCAGCCGCTGGTTCATGGCAGAGGTATTTGAAGAATTCAATCGTAAGACACTAGTAAATATTATAGCTACTGCATTCTATTATTTTTTGTGAAATTGCACCGAATGCAATAGCTATATTGTTACTGAATCATGTTGTATGTTATGAATTGTACTTAGATGCAGTACGAACTTTTGCTACTGCATCCTGTTATTTTTTATTAATTTGCATTGGATGCAGTAGCAATGTTTTACTGCATCTTGATTTTTTTTTACTTTTTTATAAAATATATTCATGATTGATTTTATTTTAAAAAAATTTAATTACGAATAAGAATATGCAATCAGATTTCAATTTGAAATTATAAATAATGAGATATAAATATTTTTAAAAAATGATTAAAAAAATTGTGGTTATACCTAATGCATTGACGTTATTACCCTAATTATTTAATAAATTGTGTTTATACCTAAATAAGAACCGTCGACACAGTAACGAAATTGTTACTGTGTTCGGTAAACCATCGACGCAGTATTGAAAATTATTACTGTGTTCATGAGATTAACGGTCGAGATTAATTCCTACGCTATTTAGGTTTTCATTTGAGCGGCTACATATATATATATATATATATATGCTACGTACGTACATACGCACAGAGGCGGAGGCAGGGGGGTCGGGAGGGTGCGGCCGACCCCCCCGCGATGAAAATTTCTTCTTAGGATGCATGGTGTAATTTTTGGCCAACCGTCTCTTCCCTATTTTTGAATTTTTCGGTGATTTAGGAAGAAAACACCAAAATAAAAGGGAAAATTGGACCAATTAAAAGCACTGTTTGTTTCCTTCACAAACAACATTGTTTGTTTTCTTTTCTGAATTCCCTCTCTCAACAGATTTTTACAATTTTTCGGCAGCCCCTAGGTGCCAACTAACATTTCCCTCAAAATGGAATCTCTTCAAAACATATCTGCCATGGCCCTTTTAAGAATTATTCCGAGAGTCCTTGCGCCCTTTTCGCACGAAACGGTGGCATGACAATACGATTTTCAATTTTTATTCCTATAACTATTGTTGAATGGATAGTAATTATTAAGAAAATTATTTTCCAAACTCTCGATATTTTTGCTTCCTTCTTATGATTTTTTATGAATTCGAGCCGTTTGTTTGATTGTTCGACCCGAAAAATTTTTCGGAAACACTTCCCCCAAACCCCCGTATGATTTTGCTCCCCCTTCGTAAACTTTCTAGCTCAGCCACTGATTTTGGCCTTGGTACCAAAAAGCATTTCTTTCGTTTATAAAAAAATATATTTGGCTAATTATTTAACATAAACTAGTCGTTCAAAGATTTCAAATCATCAACATATTATTAGATAAAAAAATAAATTATTTTATATAATTTTATAATATAAAATAACTATTTAGTAAAAGTTAAATTATATATATAAAGAAATATCTTTCGGGGAGAAAAATATAATACTCCATTTGTCACACCACTTTTTTTTTTTTTTTCTAACTACCGACACAAAATCAAAGTAAATAATTAAATTATTGTTTTATTCTTTCGCAACCAAGATAGTTTTTTGACAACTTATGCGTGGTCATCCCAAAAATATTTTCTCATTGTATATTTTACAAATATTCATAGACTTGCAATATGTTAAAATTGTACTGAAAAAATCATTTTGGAATAAATTGAAAAGAGAGAAAAAAAAAATCCTTTTGAGTTAATTAGTTATTGAATCCTACATTTCAATTTTGATACACATTGGTAATTGGGACACTTTTAATTAGGGCAACAATGCTCCGGTGATAACAAAAGAAAGAATATATTCTTTCTTAATAAATAAGAAAATGCATAATTCGATTTATTCTTACCTTTTTTACTTTTGTTTTTGCCTCTTAAGCAGAAGAATATCATGATTAAGTAGAGCTTTAAAAGAGGGGGGGGGGGGGAGGAAAAAATGCCAAACTGGCAAAACCAACTGGCCGCTGCGGCTGAGTCAGAATAAAAACTTTCTGGGAGGCCCACAAAATTCCAGATGGACCACTGCTCCGGCACGTGAAAATTCATCCACGGTGCACGTGCCCCACCACAATCTCTCTTTCCCTCCTGATAATTTCAAACCAGATGATTGGCTGATCAAAATTATCAAACACTAATGATCAGATCACGAAATTAAATTATCACATATCACCTATATCATCAACATCGTTAATATTACTAATATCATCAATATCACACTCAAATATTATTAAGGGTGCGATCACGAAAATTACATATGTTAATATGAAGTGATATGGTACTGTTTACAATATGAATATGAGATGATATGAGTTTATGAATTAAAAGATTAAATTATCCTCGTGATGTGAAAGGTTTTAATGTGATGTGAGGAGAGAGAATGTGATGTAAAATATTTGAATGTGAGAAGAACATTGAGGAAAGAGGAGAGACAATGTGATGTGAAAGGTTTGAATTGATTTATGAGAGTGTGTAGGTATAGGGGTAATAGATGAAAAGTGTTTGATATTGATATATGATATTGGATGATATTTAAGTGTGATATTGATGATATTAG